>JAQNDB010001471.1:0-49630 GCA_029204045.2 Tillandsia leiboldiana
TTTGCGCTCGACAACACCATTCTGTTGAGGTGTATAGGGTGCCGAGAATTCATGCTTAATACCGTTTAAAGTACAAAATTCAATGAATTTAGAATTAACGAATTCTCCACCTCTATCACTTCTAACACGAATGATCTTTTCATTCTTTTCAATCATAATACGAAGGCAAATCTCGTGAAAAGAATCAAAAGTATCAGCTTTCTCTTTTAAAAATGCTACCCAAGAATACCGAGAGAAATCATCAATCATCAAGAAAATATACCATTTACCTCCCAAAGATGGTTGACGAGTTGGCCCCATTAAATCCATGTGTAAAAGTTCCAAAGGCCGTTTTGTACCAACGTGGTTCAAGTTCTTGTGTGCAGTCCTGGACTGTTTTCCCTTTTGGCAACCACCACACACAATGTTTTGTTTAAATAAAAGTTTTGGAACCCCCTTTACCACGTCCTTGTTTGAAATTCTAGCAAGTTCCTTAAAATTTATGTGACCTAGCCTTTCATGCCAAAGAGTTTCATTATTCAAAGAGGCTAAGTTACAATTTTCAGAAGTTTTACTAGGAACAACATAACAATTGTTTTCAGATCTAACCCCTTTTAAAAAGAAGACATGGTCCTTATCAGTTACAACACATTCAACAGATGAAAAGTTAACTGAAAAACCATTGTCGCAAAGTTGACTTATGCTTATGAGGTTAGTCTTAAGACCATCAACAAATAACACATTATTTAGAACCGGGCCATCTGGAATAGCTACTGCTCCTTTTCCAACAATTTTGGAAGATCGACCGTCTCCGAAAACAACGAGTCCTCCGGAGATTTTCTCAAGATTTTGAAAATAATTTTTGTCACCGGTCATGTGACGGGAACACCCGCTATCCAGATACCAAGATGAACTATCATATGCATGCAAGGAAACATTGGTAACAAGACAAGGAAAGATTTCACCTTTGCGCACCCAAACCTTTTTGGAATGCGTCGGTAATGGTCGTGAAGTTATATGCCTAGGTGAAAGCGTCTTGTTAAAACGATTGCTGCTCCTTGATGAAGTCGTCTTGCGCGGTAAACTACCAAGGTTCTTTTCCTTCAATTGATTTGCAATTGATTTCCGAGGAATCACCTTTGTGGTAGTCATTGCAAGAGGTGTTTGAAGTGAGCGTTTGACTCCCGTCTTGCAATATCTTCTTATGTGCCCTGAAACACCACAACGAAAACATACCTTAGATCTTGACGATCCCAAAGAGGATGAAGTAGGTTTGTTGTCGTTGTTTGTCTTGAATTCCGATGTCGGAGGAGGAGATACCGACTGAGGCACAAAAACTGTCCCACTCGAACTTGGACTGTTTCCAGTTTGAGTGTACCCGAGGCCGAACCGATTTGTTTGACCAAGACCAAGAAGCCTATCCAACTTACTCCTTCCTGAAGAGAATCGCTGCAAGTCATCCTTGAGTTGGAAAATGGTCTTTGTCATTTCCAGGTTATCCTGTCGAGCCTCGTTGTAGAGCTTTGAGAAGTGATCCGCTTTATCCACCAGATTTGTATATTCCTTCTCAAAAAGCTCATTGGACTCTTGAAGGGAAACATTTACTTTTATCAGATTTTTCCTTTCCACTTCAAGAGCGTTTGAGAGAGAAGTTGCCCTTTTTGCTTCTTCTTCGAGATCATGCAATCTCCCTCTCAAACTCTTGTTTTGCTTAGCCACTTTCTTTGAATCCCTCAAAAGTCTGTGGTAGGCTCGAGCAAAATCTTTACCTTCCGAATCATCCGATTCGTTGTCCGTTGCAATCTTTTCAACAGTGGAGTTGGACAATGACTCGGACGTACTTGCCATGAAGCACATGAAGGGTGAAGATGTGGACGCATGGAATGCCGTGGTGCTCTTTTCTTCATCACTTGAAGACGACTCATTTGACATTGAGTTGTCATCCCAAGTAACGACTTGCATCGCCTTCTTCTTTGCCGGATACTTATTGGGACACTCCGTTGCAATGTGGCCGTAGCCTCGACATTTGAAGCATTGTAGTTGTCCCTCTGAACTTTTCTTATCCTTTGAGAAGTTCTCTTGCTTTCTTGACTTGTAACTTGAAGTACCCTTGCCTTTGTTCGACTTTCCGAAGGATGGAGATTTACTTGAATTACCCCTTCGAAAGTTGCGGCGAAACTTCCTTGTCAAGAGAGCGAGCTGCTTCTCAAATTCCTCCATAGAAAGGTTCTCGTCATCGTCTGAGGAGGATGTATCCGTGTCTTCTTCCTTAGTTGTTTTCAACGCATAACCTGAAGACTTAGAAGAGGATGCTTTTCCAGAAGAATTGTTAGTAGTAAATGTCATTTCATATGTTTGTAATGAACCAACTAATTCTTCTACACGCATTTCGTCCGGGTGTTTAATAGTTTCAATGGCTGTAACCTTTGGGCGAAATCGTTCAGGAAGAGTTCTTAAGATCTTTCTTACAACCTTAAATTCTGGAATCTTCTCTCCCAGGTTAGCACATGAGTTTACGATGTCTTGCAATCGTGTATAGTAGTCCGTGAAAGATTCATTTTCTGCTATCAAGATAGAGTCAAACTTGCTCGTAAGCATTTGCAGTTTCTGAATCTTCACGAGGTTAGTTCCCTCATGTGTAACCTGAAGAACATCCCAGATTTCTTTCGCAGTCTCACATGCCGAGACGCGAGAGAATTCAGTTTGAGATAAGGCATTAAAAATAGCATTAATTCCCTTGCCATTGTAAGAAGATAAATCTAACTCTTCCTTGGTCCATTTCGACCTAGGTTTTAAGGTGCGAACATCAGAGATAATTTCAGTTGGATTTGTCCATCCTAATTCAATTGATTGCCACACCCTTTCGTCGATGGAAATTAAAAAGGCTTTCATCCGTACTTTCCAGTACGCATAATTTGTTCCATCAAAGAAAGGGGGTCGATTGATGTTTCCACCTTCAACCATTGTTTACAACCCTACTCCCGCTCTGATACCACTTGTTGGGTTATATGTAATATAGATCTAAATAGGGGAAAAAACACCTAGAGGGGGGTGAATAGGTGTAAACATATAAACACTCAAAAATCGTTGCGATAAAAAACCCAATGCGGAAATAAAAATAACACGCAAGATTTTTACGTGGAAAACTCCATCACCGGAGTAAAAAACCACGGGACCGATAACACGGCGAAATCCACTAGAATTAAAACACGTACAAGGTGATTTACCGTACACACTTACGACTCAACCTTTTCCATACGCTCCTAGAGGATCTTCTCCGCTCGCTCCACGACGCTTCTCGAATCCACGATCTGCGCCCAACGCCGAATCCACGGCGTCCAACGTCGAATCCACGACGTCCGACCGAATCCACGGTCTTCACCCAGTAGCACCCTTCGAATCCACGAACGTGCCTCGCTCCGAATCCACGAGAGCGGTTGAACCTTGAATCCACAAGGACACGCGAATCCACGCGCCAATTTTGGGGTAAATCGTTGTTTTTGGGTGGTGATGATCCGCCGAATACTTAGATCAAAGATAGATCGGAAATACCATCTAAGTATTCATTAGTTTGATTCAACTCAAGATGTGAGTATGAAAACCTAGAATCAAACTAATCAATATAGATGAAGAAACATAGAGTATTCTCTAATGATTTCCTTTCTTCTCTATATGTGGATCTTAGGCCGTATAAAATGATATATGAATATGACGGCTATTTTCCTTTTATCGGCCTCTTTTCTTCTTCGGCTTAACCCTAGAAAAAGAGTCATAGGGTCTATTTATAGGTTAGAAACATTTGGAAGGAGATAAGAATAAAAAACCTAACATTTCTGGAATTTTAACGGACGGCGATCCGGATCGGATTTGGGCGATCCGGATTGCAGCAGCAAGAAAGACGGTTTCCAGAAAAACAATCGTTCGGGATCCGGATCGGAATGCCTGATCCGGATCGTTCATACAATTCAGAAAACTCAACGTTCGGGATCCGGATCGTGAGATGCTGCGATCCGGATTGAAGTAATGTATGAAACAACAACCTTCGGGATCCGGATCGCTGGCTCTGATCCGGATCCTGAACATGTCCGAACACCAGTTTTTGATTTTTATGCAATTAAAAATTCTTCCAGGTGTTTCTACACTACAAGAAGTATTCGGATCACCAAGAATCTTTAGTTAAACATACCTGATCCTTTTGAATTCTTCTTTCTTGAGATTGAGTTAAATGATCCAACCTTCTTCACCTTCAATCTTCAAGACTTGAACCTTTCACGAAACTACGCCAACTCAAATTCCGTAACACTTAGATGGGTTTTCCTTTGAGCATGATACTTGAGGCATTTTAGCAGTAGCGAGTGTATGCATAGCATGTTCATAGTAGAGATTTCCTTGAGCATGATGTTTGAGACATATTAGCTGTAGTTCATTTCTTGCTTTCCTATTATCTATCTGCATACCTATCTGTTTGCCTCCAGTGGACTTAGTGGGCATACCGTGGATATTGGTGACGGTACCCACTGGGAACTACCTTCTGCGGTAGTTCTCACACCCGCTGCGCTGACAGGTTTCCTGAGGTTGCTGTTCCGGCTTGGTTCGCACGGAGACAGCTGATCGAGGTGAGGACGTGGCCGTGTAGCTCCTTACCTATTTTATTTGAGAGTCAGAGGTAGATGTACCCCGTATCTTTTATGATTCCACTTTTGTACTGGACAGTCTGAGAGATCAATGAGGATTGTTTTATTTTTCATAGCTGAGAGACTATGTATTGAGGTTTTATATATATTTCAGATGTTCAGTTGATTTCTGTAGCTACTGGTTTTAGTTTCAGCTCTGATACATGTTTAGCTATAGATCTGACTTACAGGGTAGACGCTTCGTCTGTGCGGGGGTTTCCGTATAGATGGCGGATCTGTTGGCGAGCCCGGGTCGCAGTTTCGACCCCGGGGCGTGACATTATGACTCTTGGCATCCCTTGACATTAATGGCATTGATGGCATTGATGAAGGAGGTTGCAAGTCTCTTCACCTTCCCATAAATGATGGTGAAGTTGGGCTTCCTTGTCAAGCCCACTTTGGTTTGGGCTAGGAACATAGACTGAAATTTTCAAAGTCCCTAACATTCTCCCCCACCTAATGCGCAGGCGTCCTCGTCGCGCGCTGCTTCTGGAACTCGTTGATAAGTGCTTGGTATTGCCAAAGTGTGTCACCCTTCTCCCAAGTAGCCTCTTCGTAAGGGAGATTTTTCCACTTCACCAAGTACTTTGGGCTTGGCGGCACTCTACATCGCCGAATCAGTCGAGTGTCCAGGATGGATTCTGCTTCTTTGTCAAAGGATGTAGTCATGGTTTTCGGGGCGCACTGAGACACGCCACGGTTTGGTTCCTCGGCGTCTTCATGGTATTGTTTTAGCTTGCTGACATGGAAGACAGGGTCTTGAGGTTCGCGGGTAGCTGCAGTTTGTAGGCAGACTTACCCACACGTTTGACGATGGGGTATGGGCCATCATACTTGCGCAGTAGCCCCTTGTGCACCTTGCATAAGACCTTGAACTACTACGGTAATAATTTGACCATCACTTGATCACCCACGACAAACTCGCGAGGTTGTCGCTTCTCGTCCGTGTCACGCCCCCGGGGGTTTTTGAGTCTATCAAGCGGAAAATCGTGTGTATCTTTTTTTTTTTCTTCTTAACAAGGTAATTTAAACCTCAACCCCGGTGCGTGCCAGACCGCCACATACACAAATTCTCCCTGCCCACGGACAGAGTCTCCTTTGTATATGCACGGCGTCTCATTTACAACAACATACATCAAACACCAACCATCAACCATACAATAGACATACATCATCAAGCGGAATATTAAAGCGGCATCAATGTTTAGAAAGGATAAAGCCAGCGGATGCAAAACCCGTGCCCACACAGCACTTCGTTTTGAGAAAATCTTTTCGAAGTCATTTGGTTTATCATGAAAACGTGCCGCATAAGAAAACATCACCAAAAGAACCAAAATATAAAAGTACACCTCATCCACAGCGCTAAGTAATACATGTCCACGAATATTACGACCCACAAGCAAATTAACTAAATTAAGCGTAAGAGAAATGAGATAATAAAAACCAAGTGTTCTGACTACGGCCCTCGCGACGCAGTCTCACCGCCCTCCCGGCTAACGCACCTCGTAACACCTGTCACGGAGTGGGTAATGTCAGTGACAAACAAAGTAGATGTCTAATAACAATAAGGAATAAGGAGCAAACCGGAAACACCGGAACCATTTCGCTAAAGCCCTGCACATATTAAGCTGGGCCCCAACCCCAGATTTATCAATTTAATTGGGCACCAACCCCCGATTTATCAATTTAATTGGGCACCAACCCCAGATTATTTGTCGGAGAGACTAAAGTCTCCCCTCGTGCGCAAACACCTCTTTGATGCTTTTAACCTCTTCGCGGTGCTGGTGTGCTATTTTCAGCGGGCGCGAAGAGGTCCTCACGGCACCCACACTTTTGTGAGGAACACGGGTCATAAGAGACCACTCTTCCGGAAAAGTACACCCATGCGGAGGCCAATCCGCCTGTGTACGTGCAGCATCCGAAAACGGATTTGCCGAGATCGGCGTGTCATGAGCACCTTCAATTGTTAGATAAAAACACAATTATGCGAAAGGTTAAACTGTCCATCTACTTTGCTAGATAAATTAAGAGCACTTTAATGACGATAGATGCACTTACTGCACTTGTTGCACTTATCGCAACCGTACCCACCTATTTGAAGAGAAGTCGGAACACCTGAATCTTTCGCGCACCCCCGCTGCGCACTTGGACCTAAAGAAAAGTCCGCAAGGATAACTATAGTCAAAAACGTGTACTAACATCCGAAAACACAAGACCCAATTTACTCTTTTCGACGGAAAAGTCCAACACCGTCCGGGTTGACGATCCGGAATTCCCGCGCCGCCGTCGTCGTCTACCGGAGCCCCGCGTGGTTCGGAACCGCGCGGCGTGTCTCCGCGGGCGACGCCCACGCGGCGCGGTGCCCCGCGCGGCGTTGCCCGTGCGACGGCCGCACGGTGCCCGCGCGGGTGCGGCCCCGCACGGCGCCCGCGCGGTTGCGGGTCCGTGCGGGTGCCGCCCGCGCGGCAGCCGCGCGGCGCCCGCACGGTGCCCGCGCGGGTGCGGGCCCGCGCGGGTGCCTCCCGCGCGGCAGCCGCGCGGCGCCCACATGGTTGCGGGTCCGCGCGGCAACCGCACGGCGCCCGCGCGGTGCCCGCATGGTTGCGGGCCCGCGCGGGGGCCGCCCGCGCGGCAGCCGCACGGCGCCCGCACGGTTGCGGGTCCGCGCGGCAACCGCGCGGTGCCCGCGCGGTGCCCGCATGGTTGCGGGCCCGCGCGAGGGCCGCCCGCGCGGCAGCCGCACGGCGCCCGCACGGTTGCGGGTCCGCGCGGCATCCGCGCGGCGGCCGCGCGGCGCCCGCACGGTTGCGGGTCCGCGCGGCAGCCGCGCGGCGCCCGCGCGGTGCCTGCACGGTTGCGGGTCCGCGCGGTGGCCGCGCGGCGCCCATGCGGTGCCCGCGCAGTTGCGGGTCCGCATTGGTGCCGTCCGGGACCCTCCTCCGCGTGATGCCCTAGCGGCACCGTGCGCCTCCGCCGTCCGTTCCGTGCCCTATCAAGAAGACGATGTCGGCGACGGTGACGGATACGACGAAGAAAACAAGAAACCAAGAACTCAACAAAAGAGACGACGAGAAAATCCCAAATAATTTAAAACAATTATTTTACTAACCGAAGATCAACGGGAAGGTTGTCCGGTCGCGTTCTTGCCTTCGGTTCAGTGTCCGGGAAGATCGGGCCCCTTCTCTTTCTCCTTTCCCTTTCTTCCGGCTAGGGTTCCGTCTTTTCTTTTCTTTTTCTCTTCTCACCGATTAGGGTTTTTATTTTCTTCTTTTCTTTTCTTTCCGATAATCGGGATCCCTTATATAGTCGTACTCTACCTTTAATTAATTTCTCTTTAATTCGTACGTAAGAGAATTATTAATTTTCCGTCTGGGATAATTAATTAACTAATTAATTATCCCCTACGAGATAACCCACCTTATCTCTAACGGGTGCAAGATATTTAGCACGGATTCCGATGCACGACTAATCACCGTATCACTTTGAATCCCGTTCCGGGGGATCCCGATATCGGATTTAAGATCCGATTGCACCGTCGGCTTTCTTTTTCCGCGCTCTATCACAGAAAAATACTAGCACCTCACAACGGCCAACTTTTAAGAATTGAATAATTTTATTTCACTTAAAGGCTTAAATGACTACATGTAAGTCAAAAATACCCGAAAGGCCGGATCACTACACCACTCACATTTTATAAAAAGTTTCGTCCCGAAACTTAAGTACAAACCCCACTAATCAATTCGGGAAAACATTCTCTCATTTTCGATTCTAGTTCCCACGTCGCCTCGCGCTCTTCGTGGTTGCTCCACTGGACCTTCACATAGGGGATAGTTCGATTGCGCAACTTCTTGTCCTCTCTTGCCAAAATCCGCACCGGCGTCTCCTCGACGCTTAAATCCTCTCGCAACTCGATGGTGGAGGCATCCAAGGCATGAGAGGGATCAGCTAGGTATTTCCGGAGCATTGAGACATGGAACACGTTATGGACTCGTTCGAGATTCGGCGGCAGGGCTAATCGGTACGCCACCGGTCCTACGCGTTCTAGGATCTCGAACGGTCCTACGTACCTCGGGCTTAACTTTCCCTTTATGCCGAAGCGTCGATTCCCCTTGGAGGGCGAGACTCGGAGTAACGCGTGCTCACCCACCATGAACTCTAAGTCTCGGCGTCTGTTGTCCGCGTAGCTTTTCTGTCTGCTCTGGGCGGTCAGTAGCCTTTGCCTAATCATTCGCACCTTCGCTTCGGTCTCCTCCACCAAATCTGGGCCCAGAAACTTACGCTCACCCAAGTCGTCCCAGCATATTGGAGACCGACAGCGGCGCCCGTACAGGGCCTCGTATGGCGCCATCTGAATGCTGGCTTGGTAACTGTTATTGTAGGAAAATTCCACTAGGGGCAAGCACCGTGCCCATCCTTCGCCCAGGTCTAAAACGCATGCCCGAAGCATGTCCTCCACAATTTGTATCACTCGCTCTGATTGTCCGTCGGTCTGCGGGTGAAAAGCCGTACTGAAGTGCAACTTGGTTCCCATTGCTTGCTGCAGGCTCTGCCAAAAGTTTGACACAAATCGCGTGTCCCTGTCCGACGTGATGGATGTCGGCACCCCATGCAACCTTACTATCTCGTTGATGTAGGTTTGTGCCAGTCGTTCCCGCGTCCACGTCGTGTGTATGGGCAGAAAGTGGGCCGATTTCGTCAGACGGTCCACAATTACCCATATTGCATCGTGTCCCTGTGACGATCTCGGGAACCCGGTCACAAAATCCATGGTAATCATGTCCCACTTCCACACGGGCACCGGTAAGGGTTGCAATTTTCCTGCTGGACGCTGGTGTTCGGCCTTCACTCGTTGGCACACCAGGCAGTGTGCCACAAACCGAGTCACGTCTCCCTTCATTTTGGGCCACCAGAAGGTCTGTTTGACGTCCTTGTACATCTTCGTTCCCCCGGGATGCGCTGTGTAAGGAGCAGTATGCGCCTCCCGCAGGATTTTCTCTTTGAGTTCCGGTAGATCCGGCACACATATTCGTCCCCGAAATCGTATCGTGCCGACGGAGTTTACTGTGAAATCACCTTCTTGGTCGGCAGTCACTCTATTTCGCACCAGCTGGAGTTGGTCATCAGTCGACTGCCCCTCGAGAATTTTGTCAAACAAGGTAGGTCTGACCACCAGTGTCAGAAGTTGTTCGACTGTACCCGCTGGTACTACTTCTAGTCTTAATCGCGAAAATTTCGCAATCAGACTATCTTGTTGGGTGATGGCACTTACCCCTGCCTTCTCGGCCTGCCCCTTACGGCTCAGGGCGTCGGCCACCACATTTGCCTTTCCCGGGTGGTAGTGGATCGTTAAATCGTAATCCTTCAGTAGCTCGAGCCACCGTCTTTGTCGCAAATTTAACTCCTTTTGGGTGAAAAGGTACTTAAGGCTTTTATGATCTGAGTACACATTGCAGTGTGCCCCATACAGGTAGTGTCTCCAAAGCTTGAGGACGAACACAACCGCTGCGAGTTCCAAATCGCGCACGGGGTAGTTTCGCTCGTATTCCTTGAGCTGCCTTGACGCGTAGGCTATAACTTTTCCCCGTTGCATGAGTACTCCACCCAGTCCGTTTCGCGACGCATCGCAATACACTTCATAATCCTCCCCTGGTTCTGGCAGGGCGAGAATCGGAGCTCGCGTCAATCTACCCTTGAGCTCCTCGAAGCTCCTCTGACATTTGTCCGTCCAAATGAACTTTTCCCCCTTTTTAGTCAAACGGTTTAAGGGGGTGGCTATCTTGGAGAAACCCTCCACGAAGCGCCGGTAGTACCCGGCTAATCCTAGAAAGCTTCGAACCTCTGTTACCGTCGTGGGTTGGGACCAGTCCGTCACCGAATCTATCTTCTTCGGATCGACTGCGACTCCAGCCGCTGAGATTACGTGCCCCAAGAAGCCAACCTCTCGGAGCCAAAACTCACACTTTTTGAGTTTGGCGTAGAGTTTCTGTTCCCGTAGGGTCTGGAGGACTGTGCGCAGATGTTCTTCATGTTCCTCGTCTGTACGGGAGTAGATGAGGATATCGTCGATGAAGACCACCACGAATAAATCCAGGAAGGGTTTGAATACCCTGTTCATCATGTCCATGAACACCGCCGGGGCATTCGTGAGCCCGAACGGCATTACTGTAAATTCGTAATGGCCATAGCGAGTTCGAAAAGCCGTTTTGGGGATGTCCTCCCCCTTGACCTGGACCTGATGATAGCCCGACTGCAGGTCAATCTTCGAAAACACCGTCGCCCCCTGTAGTTGGTCGAAGAGGTTGTCGATCCTTGGCAGGGGGTACTTGTTCTTAACGGTGACCTTATTTATCTCCCGGTAGTCGATGCACAACCGGAGACTTCCGTCCTTCTTCCTCACAAACAGGACGGGCGCGCCCCAGGGTGGCGCGCTAGGTCTGATGAAGCCCTTATCCAAAAGGTCCTCCAACTGTGCCTTGAGTTCCTTCAACTCCGCGAAGGCCATCCTGTACGGTGCCTTGGTAATGGGTTTGGTGCCGGGAAGTAGTTCAATAGGGAAGTCGACTTCTCGTTCCGGCGGCGCTCCGGGGAGCTCTGCCGGAAACACGTCCGGAAATTCCCTTACCACGGGACCGCTGATCCTTATCTGGGGAGCGGCCCTGAACTACCTATCGGCCCATTGGGTTCTCGGCTGCAAGGCATAGGGTGGAGCCTATTTATTCCTTGCATGGCCCTTAACGGGCCCCGAGTACACAAGGTTCTCCTATGCTTCGAAGCCCGCCCGCGCACATCGGCCGGGGGAGGCTTCGCCTAATACTTAAGGATTTTAGATCGAGGGAGGGAGAGAGAGAGTCTAATAGGGGTAGCAGGCTAAGGCGTAACCGGTGTTCCTAATCTAAGAGGAAAAAGAGAAACCACAAATCTTACAAACTCCCTTTGATATTCCATGACCGAGCGGTTCCCTTGTCTAATGTTCTTCAGGTCGTCTTCCAATTGCCGCTTGACGCTATCGGAGAAGAAAGCGCCAAAAAGTTCCTCTCTAAAGGCCGACCATGTCGGTAGCGGGTCGTTTGTAGATGGGTCCGGGCGTACCGTCTTCCACCAGATGCGTGCATTCCCTTCGAGAAAGTGGACGGCTAGTGGAACCCGCTCGTGTTCCTCCATCAGTAGGTCCTCGAAGAGTTTTTCCATGGTATCTACCCATTTCTCGACGACCCATGGATCGGTCGTCTCTCCCTCAAAAGTGGGAGGGTCATGCTTCTTGAACCTAGTCAAATTCGTCCTGACCCTTTCTCGCGTCGTTCGTTGCTCCGTGATCCCTCCTACAGCGGCGGACCCCCCGAGAGTAGGTGTAGTAGTATAGAATTTAAAAGTCTCTGTTTGCTTTTAAATATTTTAAATTTGTCAATATTGGCAAAAGTGGAGAGATAGTGGGTCAATAGTGGGCCCAGAGATATCGACTTTTGATCGGGGTCTGATCTGGAAAATCTGAGATCACCATTGCGATCGTCTCATCGAAACATAGAAGTTTCATATTCATATGTTTTCGATCCGACGGTCGGATCTTCCAGAAATCAGAAATCAAAAAGCGGGCCCCGCGACTTAAGTGAATAGTAACCCTCGAGTTTTTAATCCCTCGCTTTCACTAATGGCCGAACCACTATCTAGAGTTTTAACCTAGAGGTATGAGTAATGGAACCTAGCTAATTTCGACGTTCTGAGCGCAATGGCACTGACGGATTTCGCGTTTGGCGACCCGGGTGCATCGAAGTGCGTGCCACGCGCGATAATTCGACGAACTTTATGGAATGACTTTTAATCCGAGCGTCGAACAAACCAAACAAACACACTACCTGACAGGTCTCGACGAGCCGGACGTCGTGGCGAAGTCCGCTTCGCAATTCGGCGAACGGATTTTCTCGAAATGCGTGAAATGCACCAAAAAAGGGGTATTTTCGTAAAATTGTTAATATTTTATGTGTCAAATTGTTAAAGGCTTAAACCATGGGGTGTTGGGTGCATTTTGTACCTACTGTGAAGACCTCGGAGGCTTGGGTTAGGTCTGAACCGGGTTTGAGTTGGTTTTGTTGCAAAGGGTTGTTGGGCTTTTGGGCTCCCTCGTGGGGGGGGGGGGGGGGGGGGGGGGGGTTACAAGAGGGGCTCTTGGGATTTTTCTAACTCCCAAGAGTAACTCCTCTTAAGCCTCGGATGCTGGGGTGGCCGAGAGAGATCACCCCATTGAGAGGAACCCGAGAGAGAGAGAGAGAGAGAGGAGGAAGAAGGTTGGGACCAAGCTTCTTCAAGTTTGGATTTGGAGTCCCTGAGGAGTTCCCCTGTGCCTGTGGTGCAACCTGGGAGGTTGCCTTGGCCGCGCGAAGGAGGAGGAAGAGAACCGGCTTCATCCCATCTTCTTCAACCTAGGCCAAGGTGAGGTTTTTAAACCACGGTTTGTTTGAGCCCGAGACCACTAGCAGTAGATTATTTAGGTCCTTAGGATGCTTCGAGCCAAGTTTGAGCTTCCCATGCACACTGGTTTGCCGGCGGAAGCAAGATATCGCCGGAAACCTAGCCAAGCTCCGCCGCGGCCGTTCTCTTCAACCAGTGAACCAAATGGAATTATAAAATCATGGGTTTGGACTGTAGAGGATGAGGATCATCTCCACCAAAATTGGTGGAGTTTGATCAAGAAAATTGATCGCAGAATGGAACCCTAGTTTTGTGAAAATTTGCATGTTGCCCGAGCCTTGTGCTCCGGCGCCGGCGAGCTTCCCCATCTCCGGCCACTTGCTCAGACTTCTTCCTGAGTGTGAGGGGATTACATTCATGCATTTGCATGCAGCCCATGCAGCCCTAGGGTGGCGCGGCCATGGATGACCCGAAATGAGGTCAAATCTCGGCCGCCGGTGTTCCGGCCATCTCCGGCCGGGGAGGGTTGGTCGGGAAGCTTCCTATGGTCCTTTAGGACAATTCCATCCATGTTGGAGAGCTTCATATTGCCTCAAGGAAAATCCGCCATTAACGGGGGTGAAGCTCAAACCGAGCTTTGCTCCGCCGCACCGCCGCCGTGTCCTGTCGCCGGGCATGGGATCAGGTAAGTTCGTGGAGTTATTTAGCATCCTTTTGGCCAAGTTGTTGAGCCCCAGATGCTCAGGTTGAAAGGTCACAAAATTCGAGGCCTTCACTTCATCTTCTTCCTCAAGCCGCGGCCAACCCATGCAATAATCTTGGCCCAGGCTTGCAGGAGAGGAAGAATAAACTCATAGAGGCATTTCTATCCAAGTTAGAGAGTTTTTGGTGCAATGGTTGCAGAGAACCAACTCGGGATTTTGTTTGTTGTATGTTGTGTATAAGATGCATATCAGGTGTTTGATGAAATGCCACAGGGAAGGAAAGTTTGGAATTGGACTTTGATCAAAATATGAAAGATGCTTCAAATGGTCCCCTGAGCTTGATGCTCACTTCAGATCAAGTTGGGTCTGTGTGGATTGATGTTTGGAGCATTATGAATGTTGAATGAAGGCTAAGTGTTGGTTCTGGTTGATCCAATGATTCTGGGTTGCAATTAGAGCAAGCCCAGTGATTCATGAGGCATTTTAAGCATGTGGTAAAAGCAGAAATTGAATTGGCACAATAAAACTTAAGTTCCAAGGTTGTCGAGCTCTAGGGTTTGTTTTATGGCCCAAGGTTGGTTCTGGGTTGTTTGCGAAGTCGCGACAGTGAGTTCTTGACTAATTTGGGGTCACTGAACGCGATGCTCGCGTTTAAATTAGGTTTTGTTGATCCAAAGAAACAAAATGGCTTTTAGGCTATGTTAGTGCATATATTATGGGCCAAAATTTGCCTCGGGACCCGTGCTGCCACAAATGAGTGAGCACGGTGTCCAGCAAGACATAAGTAACCTGTTGGAAGTGACGGAATGTTAAAATGAATCTCTAGTTGAAAGAACGAGCGAAAACAGTGCCCAAACTGGCACTAAAAGTGAAAATTTAAAAGCCCTAGGGGTCTAGATGCAAAAGTCACATCATATACTGGTTAGTAAGTTGATTCCTGAACCTTAATTCACATTCAGGGTTATTCGGTAGCATCTGGTGTGCTGAGCGTACAGTTGGTTCAGTTTACCCGCCTGCGTTATATCAAGTGGGTTATCTTCGGTCCGGGTTTTATCAGTTCGGCCCTCTGGGGTGCGATACTGGTTGGACTCCTGTTCTTGGTAACTTAGTTTATTTTGAGCCTGTCTGTCTTTGGTTGCAATATATATTACTGTTAGTTGCTCTGACTAATTGGCCATTTCGTAGTTGCACTCCTATGCTTGATTATTATATCAGTCTATTAATGCTTGAGCCTGCCTTTCCATTGATTCAGTGATTTGCTACCTTATGCCTGCTTTATACCTGCTTCCTTGTTGTTCGCCCGTTATGTTGCTAAATACATGATCTTTTAAAATAAATGTTTTTTACCAAGCCTTGTAGGGTAGCCTGAGTCTGTTCTTGTTTGATAGGACGAGGGTAACGCTCTACGAGGGTTCGGACCCAAAAACCTATTGTTTCCAAAGGTTTTCTTAAAGTGGACTTTGTATTGTGCCCAGGAGAATTGCGGGTGTTGCTGGGCTCTTTGGAGTAGGAGATTTGGACTTATCTGGTATTTTCAGCTGTTGGGACTTGGACTGTTAGCACTTCAGGTGGGTGGTTGTTGTACTCCTCTCTTTTGGTGTGCCCACTAGGAATATCAGAGTAACCTAATGTTAGGATGGCCTAGCTTATTGTTGATGACATTGCATGCAATAAGAGAGTAAATAGTTGACAATTGATCCATGACGTTGACATTTTTGGCATGAGCTCGGTATCATGATTACTCTGTTTATTTAATATTTATCCTGGACAGCATGTTTAGTGATAGGTTAGCAAATTATGACTTTGCTATAGGGAGCATTACCTTGAGACAGTATGTTTGACACTTAATGCTTCATTATATTTATTCATGTAAAGTAGACTAAAATATTGGAACAATTGCATGCTTAAACTGGTCACATAGCTGAGTCACTATTTACTGATGCACTATCATTTGGGACTTGACTTAGGAGAAACCATGCTTTCAGTTTCTTTCTCCTGTTATTTAGACTTGGGGGTTAGCGTGCTCGGGTTCGAGCGGGAGCTGGGATAGTGTTGTCTGGTTGCTGGGGATTTGGGACAGGCTGGGCTTTATGACAGGGTGTTGCGGCAACCACGGATTTTGGGTGGTTGACCGGGTTATACTATTGCATCAGATTGGGCGAGGGGGATCGGGCTATCTTTTGTGGAGGGTTTTTCCCACTTGATCTGAGTCACGATCCAGTCCCGCTACATCAGGTTACTTGTGGTTACTTACTTTACTCGTGTGGGTCGCTCCCCTCGAGTGCCACTCCGGAGTGTGCGTCAGACAGACTTTGAGTCCTTGAGACTCCTTTGCTTCGGTGTTATGCATAGGCTGGCATACCCGTTGCGGCAGGCAGAGCAGGCAGTACCAGTGTCTACTGGTGGTTGGATTGGGTTCTTTAGGCAGGCTTCTAGCTACTGATGCATACTCTCCATTCTTATGAGCTTGACATGTAGAGGCTTTTTAGGGGATTGCACTTATCAGTTGTCATACCTAGCTTTTCCCCTTTTTCTTCTCTTTTGCCTCTGGTTGACCTGGTGGGCATGTCTGAGTTGAGGCTTTACCCACTAGGGGAGGCTACTGTTTTATAGTAGTACTTACCTCCATTGTCTTTCCTTTGTTCTTTTTCCCCCTTGTTTTGCAGAGTCCTCTGCGGGAGTTGCTGGGCCGTCAGCAGCGGATCGAGGTAAGAGGATTGCGGATTAGTTAGCGAGCCACCCGAGGGATGTTAGCTGGAGTTTTTGGTGTACCTGATTTTCTCATACAGTATTTTTATGTTTCCTTTTGGGTCTGGCTTTTGCCAGCTAGTTGTATATTTGTGGTGAGCTGGGAGAGATGTTGTATTTATTTTACAGTTGTACTTCTTACTTCCAGTTTCTGTCTGAGATACAGTAGTTTTAGTTCAGCTCTGACTTTTATGCTCTTTTATTATTATCTCTTATATCTGAGCAGGTTACTGACGCTTCGTGTACACGGGAAATACCGTGTGCACGGCGGATCTGTAGACGGGTCCGGGTTCTGGTTTACACCCGGGGCGTGACAGAGCCGCCTCGATTCATTCTTCTGAAAAGAATGATTTGAGAATCGAAATGAATTATGTTGATTCCAGAGCACAGGGCAGATGGGGAAGAATAGCTATCTTTCGCATCCGGTAGTTGGTCCATTTCTTCGTATCCCATATGGTGTGACAAACCATCGCTCGAACCTGTATTGGTCGTCAGTCCGTTGATAGCAGTCCCCTTTTTCCTTCTCTTAGTATGGAGCCACTTCGGTATAGCGTAGCGTGTCTCTCTTGCTTTCGAGCGTCCGCACGCCCTTGGAGACGGGATGGGATCTTATCCTTACCGGCTAAATATATCTCTACACCCAACCACAGCCTTATTTTGCTTTCAAGTCCGATCCGTTGGAGGTGGCCTCGTACTGGACAACTCGTTGCGAACCCGTTCTGGTAGGGATCGTTGCTTCTGCGGAAGTGTAGCATCACCTGGGATTCTCCCCCGCCAGGCACGGATGATCATTGATGGGCAAGTGGTTTAGGCTAAAGAGCCAACAGACTTCCCGGCCCTTGACCCGATGCAACCTTTATCCGCAGCAACCGCAAGCTTTCTGTGATCATTATATGAAATGACTAGTTGACTGACGCAGGATTAGCTCCTCAATCCTGTGGAGTGAGCCGAGTGCTTCCCTTGACAGAAGCACGAGCCTCACGTTCCTCAATGTAGCCTAGTTCTCTCTGTATCTTTTAGCTGGTTGCTAGATAATTCATTGCAGGAAGCTGTCCGTTCGGTCTTTCTTGTCCCTGGGAAGTGAGCTGAACCTCCCTAAGAGGAGCACGAACCGAACGCCTTCAATCGTACTGTTGCTTGCATTACGGTAGGGTAGGCTTCGCTGACTGAGAACATAGCCTCCCCGGCGATTTAGGGGTTTAGTTGATTTCTATCTCCCTCTCTCTATGTGTGCGGTGTCTGTTCCGTCACGAGGAAGACTGAACATGAAAACACCTGACTCTGGAATTCCTAGACGGCAACTCTAGATGGAATGCTTGATAAGCACCGCTTACAACTGATGATGGAGGGCTATCACTCCTCTCAGGCAGAGAGAGAACGCACGGGCAGAACAGAAAAAGCATCGGGAACAACGACTGAAAGAGATAGATGCTACAAAGAAGAGAACTATCAAAACACAGAAAGATCTCTCTGGAAAGCTCAATCCATAATTTCTATAAACAATGTGATATCCATTGAGATTGGCGCATAAAATGTCAATTCGATGAAATTCATAATTAAGTTTCGGGGCCTATCTTTCTGAGTCAATGTCAATATAAGGCTGGCCTGTACCATACCAACTGCCCCAAGTCTTCAATAGATCTCGTTCATTCAATTTGCAGTTGACCCATGATGGGAAATGAGGATTGGCTTGGTCTGAAGTCAGTGAATAATTGGTTCGCAAAACTTCTTTCTTACTTAACCCTATAGGCGCCTCACTCTATATCGCCTGAGGGCTGACTGGGAAAGAGCTTCGAAAGGTGACTGATGGGATGGGAGCTTTCGGCCATAACCCGCTCAGTGATGGCAAGTCGTTATCAAGAATGCTCGGTGATGGAAAGCCTTCCTCTAGCCCGGGGCGTGCGAGCTGTCGGCCTACAGGGAAAAATCAGTCCATCTGAGAGATGCGTACGAGAGGGGGCTACCTTGAGTGACCGAAGTGCGCTAGCCGGCTAACTTCTTTCCGCTGGTTGTCCAATAGTATGCTCCATGCCCTGGACCAGTGGGCTGTACGAGTTAGAGTCTGTCCCGCCTATCCCCTTTTTCCCACTAAGGCTCCACGAACAAATGGGACACGCTATTCAATGAGGTCGAAGAGGGATGTGGGGATCCAAACTATACAGGAGCTACAAAGGTGGCTGGCCACAACCTAAAGATCGGCCCGGCTCCAAGTTGTTCATGAAAGCACACGTCTATAGATAGGAGACCAAAAACGGAGCTCATTTCCACTCTCGCCATGATGAAAGTGCAACTGACATTACCGTCGCAGCAACTCAGGTATACGGCTGCCTGGATTCGAGTGACCCGGCCCTCGAACTTCACTTCATGGAATAGTGATCTCGAGAATGCCATCCGAGAGTGCTTTACACGAAAGTGAGCCAGTGTACCAAGTCCTTTCAATTAGCTAGTCTTGATTGAGTAGGCCTATGCTAAGGCCCAAACGGCAAGCATATCACTTTCACTCAAAAGGCAAGCCGGGCTTGGAATCCGTCCTGGAAAAAGATGAGTTTAAAGGGCCGCGAACCTTGTACGAGTGATCGGCATGCCTCAGTTCCCTCTCTTCAAGAAGAGCTATTTACCTCTGGTTGGTAAGGTGTAGAGCCCCTCATCCAATCCATTTCCCACAGAAGTGCACTCTCGTTAACAACTGCCATCTGAACCACCTTTCTTTCCCGTCTTGAATCTCTTGAAATTGATTGGAAAAGTGAGTCATCGAGTCGATCGGTGAGTGAGCTGCCGGTGGCTCGCCATCTTATGCTTTCTATTATGCTCTCCCGCTTTTTAATCCGCTGCTTACTATGACTGACTATGAATTATGAATCGCTGGATGAAGGAATTCAAAGCATTCTAAGATCTCACTACCTGTTACTCCTTATTCTCTTTCTTTTCCTTTTCTTCATTATCCGTTCTGATGAATAAAAAAGCCATACGCAATTCAAAATGCCAATCTCTTAGGGAAATGGACTGGAAGCGGTTTCTACAAATTGTCAATTCCAATCCATATATTATTTGATCCATTTTTGTTTAGTGAAATTGCACCCACTTCACTTTTGATCATGACGAATGTCTCTCCTCCGAGGGAAAAGTCGTTTGACTCGAATCACTGCTATATGAGATCCACTTTGACAATGAAATCCGACCGGCCCCGAGGGAAAATGGATTGGATGCCAAAAAAACGGGGTTGCTCAATTGATTCAACAGCGGGATCAGCATAAACAGATTCAAGTGTGGGGATGCTTCATAAACAGGATCAAGTTCTTTCCAATTCACATATCACATATATAAGCTCCACCATCGATGACGCTTTCCCTTCGAGCCTAAGGTAACGAGTACTCTTTTATGCCATGCACAAAAAAGGTTTAGTCACATTCACCGAGGGTGCAAAAGACTAAAGGAAAGGGTAGGAGTTCCTGCCGGTGCAATATCATAGTAGGGGAAGGGATAGAAGACTGGTCGTCTAGAATCAGCTGTGGGAAGAGAAGTTGGATCTCTCTGATGAGTTCTGCAGTTCTGTCTCTCCGAGGGGCAGGAGACGCAAAAAGCAAAGTTGTCTCTGCATATACGGAGGGGTTGTCAAATAGAAGAAAGACGTAGTAGAGGCTTAGATTCACCGCTAAGGGAGACCTCGGGTCTTCAGGCGTAGGCTTTTTTTCCAGCCTAGGAGCTCGGGAATCAAAAGCCATGAATGATCGTCGAACTGCAACTACTGTGCTGTGCCCCACCTGACAAGAGCTATACCCGTACGTACAAAGCTGGGTGCCTCTACTAGAAAAGCTAGGAAAGAAGTCCTAAAAGACAAGCAAGCGAATCAAAGCATCCAATTTCCTATTCTTTATAGAAAAAGCCAATAAAGTAGATAGGAGGAGCAGCTGGGGCTGGGCACTGAATGGTCTACGACCCTGTGTAAGGGGCTGAAAAGGAAGGTTTCCGGGAAGAACTTATGGTTGTGAGAAGCTGGTGCGGAGGACCTTGTATGGTTGAAGATTTCTACGCCATTCATTAGAAGAAGAGAAGAAAGAAAGAATGAATGTGGGGTCAGAATTCCATCTTGATTCGAAGCCATCTTCATTAGCGCCGGATCTACTCTCTCCCCGGAACATCCTCCTTTTCCTTTACCGCATCATGGGGGTTTACAGGAGATCACATGTAAATGGCTTGTTAAAACCGATCCGATGGTGAATAATTGGAGGCCCTACTACTTTCGATGAACTTCATTTTTCGTAGAATATACCATCGATTGCCACGTGGCCTCCAAGGTCTGGAAGAGTAGTTCCTAGAACTTACGTCAGGTAGTTGTCCAACCGTTGAAGAAGTAACCGTACTCACTTAAAATCTCGCATTCCTATACTTCTACCAACGCTTTGCTTATCCCATCCTTTCCGTAAGCGTAAGCAGCAAGTTCTTTTTGGCTGAGGTTTGGCGGAAAGACGAGTTACCAGAATAAGAGTGAAAAAGCCAATACGCGGCTACTCTTATTCCCGGTCCCGGATGTTTATGATTGCTATTTCAGCTCCTGCTGGTGTACCTGGTCAAGCTAAAAAGAAGAGTAAATATTCTATTGCCGGAAGAGATATAGTTGCTGCTTGCTAATAGAACTATTCGGGCTTGCTTTCCCGATTTCGATTGACTCTTTTTATTCAACATAGGAGACGAGCTCACCGGAAGAGAAATAAGGTTGCTGTTTCTATAAGAAGATAATCAATCAGTTGCAGCACAAGTTGCGCGGTAAACTTCAGTCTAACTACAGTTCCTGCGCCAGAAGCTACAGCTATCTTTCAATTCAAAGCTGCTACATCTGCCGTTTTATAGTACCTTCATTCGTACAGTTGTACTTAAGAACTGGAGAACTGGCTTTCTTTCTTTTAGTTATAAAAAAACCTGCTTCTTTTTCTTTATCGTATTGGTTGGGGATGGGGAGATGATTGTGCTGATTCCTCTCGATTCCTTTCAATTTCAAGAGAAGAGACGACATCTCATAGTTGACTGCTTTCGAAAAGCGAAAAGCCAATGTAGTCGCTTCTAGGTCAGAAAGTAGGGCAATGGTCTCTGCGTTAGTCCAGGGAGGTTGTGGCTTTCCACCATTCCCCTGACTCAAAAGCTTCTTTCGAGGAAGCCCATCGATTCACTTAATGGAGATGGCTAAAGGCCAGGTTCGTTCAAACATGGCTTTAAGGAAAGCAAAGCTAAGAAAGAAGGTAAAGAAGGAATACCTGTCATTACGGAAATGAAAATGAAAGAGGTTTGGGATCTTTTTCATTGTTTTGGGGCTTTCGGTCTCTGTCCCACTGAAACTGATCGGTTTGTTTGGATATTTCTTTCTTCACTGACGCTATTAGTGAGTGAAGTGAGAAATATCCAAGGCACGAACGCTTAATAAAAGTCTTCCTTCTTGCGAACGAAGGGACCAATGGGAGGATTTTGCACGAGAGAGTACTCTTTCTCTTGGTAGATAGGGCACTCTCTTTTCTTAGCGCAGGATCTCCTTTCTTCCCGGAACACTAAGACAATCGCCCTTCCTTGAAAAAGGAGAAGAGTGAGTGAGAGAAAGAGCGCTTCGGTCAGAAGCAGATACCACACACTCAAGCCAATGAAGAAGCACATAAGCAAGACGAATCGAGTTCTCTATATATACTACTATATTACGAAATCAGGGCTAAAGCACATACATACTACCATATAGAGAGATGCAAAGGACAGATGTGCCAGTGATAATTACCAGGATCTGCCAGCGGTCTTTGATTGAAAGAGTGCGGTACTTATATTATAAATAAAATTACTTTATAGAATTATATAGCCCCTTCTAGAATTCCACGAATAGATTCGATCCATTAGATTCTTTTTGACTCTTTCTTCTTTAGATTGCACGAGTTTTCTGAGCCTTAGTTTAAAGCTTTTGTTGAGCCTGCCTACCTTTCCTTCTTTTTTGTGGCCTAGCTTTGATCTGATTGAGCTGAGGTAGAAGAAGAGGTTTCCGTTGCTTGCTTCGTGCGTACGATTCTTTTATTCAATAAGGATTTCCGCAGGGGGAAAGATGCCCAAAGCAAGAATCTTGTTTTTCCAGCGAGGAGGTAGTCCTATGGTGTTTTAGTCACCTTTCAATGGCTCCCTTAATTATGTGCGAGGAATTGCCCTCTTGAGTAATGGGAAGCGGGCTAGTCCCCGAAAATGCCCGTTAATAAAGCTAAGAAAAATCTTCCTTGCTCCTTTCTAGGTCTTTTATTTCATTTTTTTTTCTAGTAAATGGTTCAAATCATTTTATCGATATGAGTGCTCTATATCAGATAAATTACCAACTATTCATTTTTAAACCATTTCGGTACTAACGTAGTCGTAGAAAGAGTACCATGTTTTGCCTGGACTTCAAACAGTTTAGCTTTAAGCATGTTAGGAATAGGTCCTATTCCATGCTGACAAGATCGTAAAAGTTATTCCATGCCCGTGTAAAGTAGCCATGAGACCCGTGTATAGGACTTCTAAAGAAGGACTATACGTCGACATAGAAAATAGCCCCCACGAGTGAACATTTGGCTTTATTAATCCCCTCACCTGCCCGGCTGTGAAAAAGATGAAGCACTTGGTTTGGTTGATGGCCAAGGCATTACGCACGGAGCTATGTGCGAAAATGAGCACATCATCAGCATATAAGCATTAGTTGATATAAATATATATAGTTTATAAAATCCAAAAGAATGGGTTGTTGTTTACTTGTCTGTTAAAAAGCTGGCTAAATAAGTCAGGGTGAAAAGAGACTTGTCTCAAACTGCAGCCCCACCTTCAGAAGCGTCATGGAGATCTGTTAATCATAACTGCAAAGGATACTATAGAGAGAAATTTGATAATCCAAAATTGAAGGAAACTTCAAGGATTCAAGGGTATTGAGGACAGCAGCCCAAGGAACGGAGACTAGAAGAGCCTAGATCAGAAGCTAGCCTCTTTTACAGAAGTGTAAATTTATTCTTCGAGCACTAAAAATTAGTAGAAAATCTTTCTTGCGAATATTTCTGATATCTAAAGGTGTAACCATCTCTTCACTCTTTTGAAGGTTTAACTGCTTTGTGCGCCTTCAAATCATATGATCAAGCCAGCTCAAGAATTTTCTTTATCCTTACAGGATAAGATAATGGATAATAGTCCCCGGTGGGTTATCCGGTGAATTTATTGCAGTCTCTTGTAGGGCTAATTCTTTACCTGGTAGGGTATAGGTTCGTTCTAGATAAGAGAGACTTTTCTTTCCCTATATCCTTTGTAGGATTACTCCAATGGGCTTTCTTCATGAATATTGCTCTTCTTTCTTTTTTCCTACCTTCGAGAAGGAGATAACTCGTATACTATCCGTTTAAAGCTAGTCCCTTTTATAAGGAAGTGCAAAAAATTGCATTTCAATTCCTTCTGGAAAAAAGAATCTCCTTCGCTTCCCCCCGACGATTCACTGCTTTAATGAGGGCCTTCTCTGTGCATTCATGTGCAGCAGATTTTGACACCCATGAGTGCACAAGCCCTTCTTCTGCCTTTTTACTCTCTCTTCCCCTTTAGGGAATTGCGGAGTGAATGAGTGCAACAAAACAAGGATAGAAGGCTATAAGCTGCCTACATGGAATTCCTCTTCATGCACACCTCCCTAAAATAGTATATGGCGATAATCAGATGCTAAGTCTCGCTGGCTTCCTTCCTCCAGCAGATCTGTGGGCATTAAAAGAAGAAAGACTTTCAGCCTTCCTCCCCACATTCAAGCTTAGGAAAGAAGGGCTCCCGTTCGTGCCCTGTAAGAAGGAAAGTAAGAAAGGAAGGCATAGTCGAAAAGACTAGCAGCTTCTCTGTGCATGGATATCTAAACTATTGGATTAGCGGCATTGGATTAGTGGCATTCTAGTTCTAAAATACTTTCTACTCAAAAAAAGTCAGCGGGAAAGCTGGAAAACAATCAGGTAATAGCATGCGGCCTAAGGACTGGTGCTTTACTATTTTAGCAAGAACTCTTAAGGCGACAACAGCTTCTTCTATTCCTCGTTGGCCTGCAGATTAGGGACATCTATTAGCGGTTGGCCGGCTCTTATTCCTATATCTTAATATGTCCATGAAATCGGAATGGGTAGAGGAAGGAGTCTGTTGTGCTTTGGCTGTGCCTTATCTTAGGGCATCAATCCAATTCTGGGCATCCATATAAGACCGCTTATTCCCTTGCAAAGACAAAGACCGGATTTGTCTCACCCTCCTCTTCTGGGGATCTTACCCCGCTGGACTGCACTCGATAATGCTTCTTCTTCTGTTAGGAATTCCTATACTGCTTGTTCATGTGAACCTACCGATTCTAATGGTTTTTGCCTACCCGGCAGGTAATAGGGAGAAGGACTTCGACTGAGACTCTTGAAACATCAAGTGTGCTTTCGTCCCCAAAAAGGTACAACTATTGTATTCTTTTCTTTCTATTGATCTATTTGTTTTCATTTCTCGTTGGACGATTCAAAACTCTTTGCTTAGCTAAAAGATGTTCAACACTATTGCATCCAAGGTCATTCGCTACTTGGGCCAGCGTTTCCTACTCTCGAATGAATACCACATACCGGGAGCCCCATCTTGACCTGCGGCTAGCATCTCAAGGTCCATGCACATCCGAGGAGAAGCCAGATCAAGATCCTTTTTCAATTCGTTTGTCGGCAATCCCACTTGCCCAACGATTCTTAATATTGTGAACTCCTAACTCCTAGTACGCCCGCCATAGCATCTTGGCAAGAAAAATTGCACTGTCGAAGTGTCCATCGCAGGTTCTAACATCCGAAGCCAGAGTCGTAGCTGAGCTAGAAGCCACATCCATATTCACGTCTTAGCCCGAAAAAGTCAGGGGACCGATTCCAGATCCGAAGCAGCAGCAGCCACCGAAGGAGCAGCTTATGACTTTGAAGCAGTAGGATATGTTTTGTCTTTCCATTATGTACTTCGGGAGCTAGGAGTGGAGAGGAATCCCAGTAGTGGAACCTAATCAATTGACATCGGGGATGGAAAAGAACCCGACTCTTCACTCTTATCAGCCTTTTCCTTTTTTAGTAGCGCTTCAGAGCTCTTAATATGCTAAAAATATGCTATGCTAAGTAGGTTGATGGACAGAGACAGAGGTCGACTTGAATCATATGCCTGCTCGTTGCGGAACTCTTTCTTGATTTCGATCTAGAATAGGACAACCACTAGGATTGATACTCTTAAGAAAGGGATGGTTGGGAGGGATCGAATTTGTAGGATGAAAGGCCTACGCGTCTTGGGATATTCGTGCGGATCCAATGTTGTTAGACGTGGCTCCAAGAGGGACACCGGAGAGTTATAAATATTCTTGTACTTTCCTTTCGTCCGGTCTGCCACTTATTTGGTTGGTCCTTCATTCAAGGGGTCCGCTTGAAACAAGTTTTCGCTTGGCCAGCAAGAAAACGGCTGCGCGTTAGCGCAACGGTGGTCATAGATCAGCTAGGCGCTCAGTCCTGTTATGTTCTCTCTTCATTCTTTCTTGTGATCTCCCTTTCTGTTGATCCAGGAAAGGTTCAATCAAGGAAGGTGGCAAGCCCTATGAGGATGGCTCTAATATCCAGAAATGCTGCTCAAAAGAAGAGTTCCAAACCTCTGAAAGGCGGATTCAGAAGAGAAATGTGAAGAAGAAGGCCATCTTTACCTTTACCCAGAAACAAAAGAAAATATGACTTGAAATTACATAGATATAAAATGGTGAAGACTGATTTTCTTCCTTAGAGTAGAGGGCGTAGTAAATAGTCACGATAAGATGCCAGTCCCTATTGCTTTTGCTTCGCTTGTGCCGGATCTGGTATCTATTCCTTATAGTCTAGCCTTCCGACCGACAAGAGCGTGAATTCAATGAGGAATTGATTGAACTGATAGCTATCTGGCCTACCGTGAACGAGTGACTCTCCCCTCTTCGCTGATCTTTCACCTGCCATAAAAAAGAATTGAATCAGGAAGTGACTTCGCTAGCCCAAGGCTATAAATAAGTTAAACAATCAAAATGAAAGAATATTTACTTAACAATTCTTTACAATACAATTCCAAAAGAATTGTAAAGATAAGTAATTATTATTAATAATTAAGCATTTTTTATAGTTCCATATTGGATTCTATTTCCTTGCCGATGTGATGATATTATGTATAGTATAGATTATACTCTTGACTTTCAATGGCATCTCTAGTTGAACTGATAGCTATCTTGCCTCAGCTCAGTTGTTGAAGTTTGAAAAGAGCTACTCCTCTGGAGTGGAGGGGATCTACGACTCGATCTCTCTTTCACTCCTTATGGCATATGGTTCATTTTCATTTATCTTACATCGTGAAAATAGAAGAGTCATTCTGAGGAATGGAATCAAAGCTTCTGCTTCTCAACCTCCCAAGGGGAAGTAAGGAAGTATGAGCCTTTTTTCTTTTTCTTTTGAATCGCCCTGAGCTGAGCTCAATACTCAATAGCTAAATCAATTCCCTTTCGTCCGGTCGGGGCATTGACCCCATGGCCATGGCTATTGCGCTTGTGCCGAAAATGGCATCGCTGACTCATGAAAATGCAACCAAACAAGATTCTTATTCTTAACACGTCCAATTGGATGTGGGATGTCCCTAATTCAACTCACTCTATTTCTTCTCGCGCGTATACTGATTCTTGTTCAGAGCTTAGCCGCACTGATGAAGTCGAATGCTCCTTTCGGTGATTCGGTTCTTTCACTCCCAAATCCATTTTACCCTTGGCCTGTCTCTCGGTCTTTCTCGCCTTTTGCCTGCTATTTCCTAATCAAGAATGGAATCAGGTCCGGTAAGTTCGTTCGCTACCTTTACTTGACTTGACAGAATACCAAGAGTGAGGAAAGAGCTTGAGAGCAGACTCAGTAATAAGTAAGTAATTCCCCTATGGGATTGGAACTACTTCGTATCTCTTTCCCTTTACCTTCCTTCTTTGCTTCGACCTAGCAGAGTGGATTCCCTCACTTGCACTTTCTCTCGTCTGAGTTCACTCTGCCTTCTTTCTGGACTCTCGTTCTTATCGAAGAGTCAGATCGGTACCTTGAAACGTAATGGTAGGCCTTGCCCTTTGCTTACTCTATTGAATAGAATGGTATGCCTATTCCTAAAAAAAAGACGATCACGCCCATCTCTTCAGAAAGAAAGCCCTGCTTCCCTTGCTTGGCTTGGGTACTTTACTACGCTATTCTTCGCAGTTTCCTACCTGGACTATTGGGATCTTTCCATTCGAGAAAGAGATGTACGAATAAAGGATTCCAGAAGAAGACTCGACCGGACGGGAGAGGTTGTTTAAGAATCGAGATAGGCACTGTGAAAGAAAGAGTGAGATAGACGTCTAAAAGAAAGTGCTAGCCAGCAAGCATTCCTTTAGCCGATCGGGGAGCATCTAAATAGTTCCACGCAATGACATTTGAGGAATCCAGGGACAACTACTTGACTTCTATTGGCTCTAAGCCTAGTTCTTCCAAGCAAGAAAGGTAGGCGCGGAAGGTCTTTCAATTCAAAGCAGTCGACACGTGAAAGCTAGGCGAACTCCAGCCTTCCTGATTCATGTATGAATTCATACACATAGACTAAAATACCCCTAAAATAAAATCTAGTGATATAGTTCTATATCTCCATGAATCTAGGAACTTTTGCTCGGATTGTATTATTTGGTCTACGTACCGGAACTGATAACATTCGAGATTATGCAGGATTATACACGAAAGATCCTTTTTTGGCTCTCTCTTCAGCCCTATGTCTCTTATCCCTAGGAGGTCTTCCTCCACTAGCAGGTTTTTTCGGAAAACTCTATCTATTCTGGTGTGGATGGCAGGCAGGCCTATATTTCTTGGTTTCAATAGGAGTCCTATACTTTGGCTCTTTCTATAGGGCACATTCTTTCTTTCTTTCGAGAATACTGCTTTTCGTGGAGGGGGATAAGCGGATACTTGCTTGCCAGTATGTTCGGTCTGCGGTTTGGTAACGACTGGGTCTACACCAATTGTCGTGCACCGTTCCGCTCGCCGGATCCGGCCGGTAAGAATGACGCATGGTCGTTCGCGGCGTGGGGTATGGACGTGATCGGATGTAAAGAAGAGGGGAATGGATAAGCGCGTTCTTTCACCTTTTCGCAGCGCTTCACATAGTGGTTGCAGTCCTTTTCCATAGTTGGCCAGTACCATTCAACTAATTTTTTTGGCCGCCTTTACGTGATTTCAATTAATTTTAATGCTAGGAATGAAGGAAGGATCATAGTTTTTTGACCGATGCTTTACCTAATTGAGAATGATCAATACATAGTCAATAATCACTCAAAGTAGGTTGATGACACTAACAAAGAAGTGGATTCGAATCATGATTTTTTTTCTTCTAACAGTCATTCATAGACTCCAATTGATTGTTATGGAAGATTAGAATCGAAATAATGAAAGAGAGATTGTACTTAGTAACTATCACTTGATGTATGCCATGGAATTGAATTGGTTAGAAAACTAGCTAACAAAAGTATGAATTTATCCTATGACCAAAACATTTTTAGGGAGTTTAGAGAAATTTAGCTCTTGATAAATCAAGTACTAAATTCAGCAGGTTTTTTTCGTAGTATATAGAATAAGGTAAAAGAATTCTGCACAATTGTCATCCAACATAGAACAATAATGATATTCAAGTACAAATAAGATGCTAATTTCATATATGATATAATAAAACTTCTAATTTCGGTAATCAAACCAGAGATTCATAAACCAAAATAACTACTTATAAGTGCTGCCTCAAAAAATCAGCCCAATATGATGGAAACCGATAAGAGCTGTTTTGCCTACAATTGCTCCCACCCTAACTCCTCGAATTATGCAAGGGTTTCTTTCTCTCTCTTCTCAAAAGGGATAAGAAAAGCTTTAGAAATGGAGTATTCCTGGTCGTGCACCCCTTGAATGGAAAGAATGAAAGAGTTTGTCATTTTTGACTAAAAAAAGAGGTGGCAACCTAGATTAAATATTTTCACCTAAGGTGGTGACTTGTCACTCCACACAAGTGTGCATGCGGTGTCAATCTTATCCTTTTCTTTAGACATTATTTGCACATTTTAAGCTGATATTTTAAGCTTAGAAAAAGCATGAGGTGGCACAAGTACGTCAATTTTTCATAAAAAAAGCCCTTGAAGTTTCAGAAATGTTGTTTTCTAGCTGGTTAAACTATGACTATCATTTTTATGCCACTATTTTCTCATGAAATAAATTGTGATTATGCATTTGCATCAATTAAAAGTAATGCATGAGTTCTACTCTACTTAACTTAAGGCAAACATTAAGAACTATTCATCAATACAAGTGTCACTATGTAGCAGAATTAATTTAATGCGAACTTTATTAGTGATGACTAGTTCATATTCAATCATTCAACTAGATATACAACATATTATGAGATATGTTAACCTAAGACTTGGGGTATTACATCCTCACCCCCTTAACAAAATAGAGTCCTCTAAATTGACTTACCTTTTACTCAAACAAATCTGGGTACTTCTCCTTCATTTCATCTTCACGTTCCCAAGTAGCTTCTTCTTTTGAGTGTTGCTGCCACAAAACTTGTTCTAATTCTAATCTTTGGTCAAGACTTTTGCTTTTCTTTAGTTGGTTTTTCCACATAAATAAGATAAGTCTTCCCTAATTAGAATTGGTTGATAATCTATGATTTATAGGGGATGGATTTGGTTCATATTTTTTCTAAGCATTGAAACTTGGAAGACATTATGGATGTGTGACAATGCTGGTGAGGCCAGTCCCCGATGAATGAAGGTACTCCATGGATTCGATAAGAAGGGTATGATTCGGGTGAACCAGAACGCTTGAAAGGACCTATTCAATGATGCATTACGTTAATGTTTCGGGTGAACCAGAACGCTTGAACGTCTTATGAAAATCATCCTTTGACCATTGTTTTCAGATGAGAAGGATGATTTTCATAAGACCAAGGACCATTGTATAAAGCTCTCTCCAGATCTTTGTCATTTGCGAAAAAGAAGTGGAATAAACGCTTACCCAACTTAATGATCTTGAGATTTCTCCCTACGCATGCATCATTGCACTTTTCAGGCCGATATCTCGATCTGCAAAAATCTTGACATACAGACCGTTCTCACATTCATGAATACCATCAGTGATATCTGTATCACTGACTTCCACTAAACCAGTTTCCTCCTCAGTTTTTATTAACCTTGAGAAGGAACTCATCATATGAATGATGTCCATATCCACTTTAAAGGGTGTATGTGGGACGACAGGAAAAGGATTGTGCAAATGAACGAGGGTTCTGGGAAGGATAAAGACTTGAAACAAAGATCGAATGACTAAGAACTAAATAGGAAAGCAGTAGTAGTGTAGATAGGATGATCAATAAAGGCTTAAAAAAAAAGAGAAGGGTGTCAGATCATTCGAGAAGATCAGAGGTAGGATGGAACTCAGCCTTGTGTTGAGAAGCCGCGCAATAATCTTGTAGAAACAATTGCATAGGCTTATGGGTTTGTAATCTTTTAAGGTGGAAGCATTGTTCTTCTTAGGTATGAGAGGAAGGATGAAGTGTATGCCCTTGGTAGTGAAGAGCTGCTGAAGAATTCCTGAATAGCATTGTATATGTCAGTAGAAACGATATCCCAGCAGTTTTTTTAGAAAAGAAGTACCCAACCGTCTGGTCCCGGAGCACTTTCGGCGGATAGTCCGAAGACCGCGTCCTTAACCTCATCAATAGTGGGTGTGCTTATCAGCTGCTCGTTTTGCTCTTGTGTAACAATAAGTATTTGGAGTCAAACCATAAGTTCCTCGTTGAGCTGACACCCTTGCGAAGTGAAGAGGTCCTGATAAGATGACTGAATCATGCTGGAGATGGTAGTAGGATCTCGAGTAACTTCGCCTTGGTCGTCTATAAGCTCGTGTATGGCAGTCGCTGAAGAAGAAATTATCAGACAGAATCCGTGCTTCTTCCCTTCCAAAAACCGTCAAAACCATCGAACCGTAACCTATCGTAGGAGTACTTCGTTCCTTGGACCTAACCCTCGGAGACCTTTTGGGAGATGACAAGGACCAGAGGGAAGGGAACTGGAACCCAATTTTGGGTAGGGAAAAAATCAATCTACTTATTGATGACTGGTCATTTCATTGACTAAAAATCTTATCATTAGCCTCGCTATTCTGGGTATTGAAAATTGCTTGCAGACTGAGAGTCTTATTCCTAAAATATGATTTGGAATGACTTTTGGCACCTTGCAGGTATAAGCTTTCCCGGCAATGAGTTCGGCCACATTAATCTCGACTATTTCGGAATCTCCGTCAGACAAGTAGGTATCTCTATCCAGAGCAATTCCCTATACATTTTGATCCTGAGAGTAGTTAACCCTATACGAATTCTTCCTATGCTCCTCTGCCCTAAGAAGTTATTCGTACTTGGGAGCACACGAAAGGAACTGAAAGAGATCCGTCAATTCCCTATCTCTACTTCCTAAGCCCTATCTTTGTCTTTCTTCCTATCCTAATGAGGTTCAGCCCATTTCCAGTTTTAGTCACTCTCTTTAGGCTAAAGATAGAAAGCATTTACTTACGATGCGATCTTTCTTTGCTTTGTCCGGTCCATCCATAATCTGTATACAAACGTCTCTAAGTCTCTACTGGCTCTTCTTTGAGTCTAGCCAAGTCAGGCATGGTGAGCTCTGGATCGGCCTTGTAAAACTGGGATTTTCTATAGCTATAATAGCTGGCAATTCTCTACAGAAAAAGGGGATAAAGGTACGTCTACCAACTGAAAGCAAGTCCCCTTATATAAAAAAATAAAAGCCTCCCATTTTGGGAAAAGGATCTAGATCTCTATACTAAAGCCTAAATCGTCCGATATGCTCTATGATGGACTGATTCTCAGTGCCCGAAAAGGTGGAGAAGTCAGTCAGTACAGTCCGTCCCACTCTTAGTCTTGAATGCCTAAGCTCTATCTATCCATTCTGGCTATGGCTTTCTATCTATAAGTTGGTCTCAGAATTGGACCTATCCAAATTTGTAATTGCTCTTCCATGATCCTAGCCATTTGATTTCTTAGTAAGGCATTTGGATCATTATTGGGGTCCTGGCCATAAGCTTCTTCTGATTCTTATTTTTCAGAATCAGAAGAAGTACACTGAAAATCTTCTGCAGAAATTGGAAGATGTATGGCTGTCGCTACTCCTCGTTTGACAAATGAGAAGCTGATGAAAAAAGATGGATCAAAGAAGGCTAATGCCTCCATCTACCGAAGCTTAATAGGAAGCCTCCTATATATATTTGACAGCAACAAGGCCAGACATAATGTTCGCAGCAAGCCTATCAAAATGGTTCATGCAGAGTCCGAGCCACTTTTTTTTGCCTAAAAAGATTACCTATCTATCTACTTAGACAAAAAGAAGAATTCCGTTGGGAATTTGGTACAGTTCCACTTCCGACTCATAGTTTATCGGCTACACTAATAGTGATTGGGCTGGATCAGCATGCTTGGCTTCTCCACCGACAGAAAGAAAGAATAGTTCAGCTCCTCTTCCAGGTCGAATGAGTGGGATGGGACATCCCTGCAACCAGCCAAAAAATAATGTATCGATCAGGGTGGATAGATAGAATTCGAGTTGGCTAGGTCCTACATCCCTGTCTGGCCTTAGAAGGAAATAGAGTTTGACCCCTCTGTCTGGAGGTCTCCCATACATGTGTGGCCTCAGTCAAAGGTTCAGTTGTGTGTCCGCCGAGCATTCCACATCATCTTTTTGGGTCGGTGGAAGGGATCGGACGATAAGCCCATCTGTACCAGCTAGGCCCTTGGGTTCGGGTTCATCCACCTCCCCACCTACCGGTGGGATTCAAATGGATGACCTTTTCATCCCCCTAGCTGCCCCTGGCGCTGGAGTTTCGACTCGCTTACTCACTTTGATGGTGTCCAGACGGGCTCGCAACTTTCTTAGAGAAGGTCCGCTCGCTCATCGATCCCTGATCCTACAAGGGCCTCCAAGTCTGCTCGATGTTAGGATCCTATAGCTCCTATCCCCCAGTCAATAGACAATGATCAAACCGCAGAAGAAAACGTGTTCGTCTAAGCGTGCTACTGGCCAACGTGTTGCGGACTTAGTCCCCGTTCCGCAGCATGCCGAGTCCTGAAGCCCGTTGTTGTCTATCTTGAACCTCGTTCTTCATCCCTCCTTTCGGCGGAGACAAACTTGATCTCATATGACTCTACATTAATCGATATTGATCTTGATGCTCGCTCATTTCTTGGTGACTCGCTCATGAGATAGGGGAGAGGTCGGAGCGTCCCTTCAGAAGATATTTATATGACCGAAGTTCTCGCCTGTCTCAGAGGAATACAAATCGCTGCTGCTTCAAATCCTAACAAGTCCTTTTGGATTGAGGCTGACTCCAAGCTGATTGTAGATTGGATTAACATCAATTCGGCGCCACCTTTCTTTTTCAAGGTGGAGCTTGTTCAATTGAAGCTAATGCTATGATGCCCTTGTTCAAGACAAAGCGAGGACTTTCTTTTGCCCAAACAAAAGAGATTAGCCTCTTGATCGATCGATTGATTGGATCGAAGTACGAAATACAATATGGTACTATAGAATGAAGGGTATGATTCGACACTACCATTCTGATCACAACTTCTGAATCTACCTACCGTGAGGCCACAGAACTGGCCTCACGGTAGGTAGTGCCTTCCTCCAAGAGATTCAATAGAAGGGCTTCTTCCTCCAACAACGGGGCTAATGCCGACTCTGATCTTTCCTTTGCTTCTCTTGAGCCGAATGTGGGATTGATCCCTTCTATACTATTATATTCTATGGGTGTGGCTAATTCGGCCATTTAACAAAGAAAGATGGACTCTCCTGCTTGAACTGATAGCTATTGCGAATCAAGCTTGAGAAAAGATAGGCTTTTGCCTTGTTTACTCAGAGTTCTTTCTGAAACAGAAGAGAATGCCCCTATTAAAGCACCAACTGCGGTTATTCCCCCAAGAGCGGAAATAGCATCGTTTATTTCTTCAACACAGAATCTCGCGGTCACTGACCTACCTGAGGATAATGAAGAATGGAAAGAAGCAGAAACCGCACCAATCACAGCTTCTTCACCAAGACGTGTGAACAGCGCCTCTACGCCTTTCGCTCGGTAAGTCTCAAAAAGAATGAAAGCGGTTGTGAACTCCTCCCTTAGCTCTGATTCCGCTAACAAAGGGAATTTCCCCTCTAAGAGCTGATTCTATAGCCAAGGAAAGGAGTCCCTAGAACCTTAAACTTGCGGTTAGGCCTTTCTTTTCCTAAAGATAGGATCCCACCTTCCCTAATTCAACTGATTCAACTTGAGCAAGAACATCTTATTCAATTCAACAAGTGCTACCCACTAATCTAATCTCAGTCGAATGCTCCTTAAGTTTAAGGCTCTAGGGACTCCACCAGGGCACGGGAAGAAGGGCAAGAGGAGCCGAGAGTCGGGAAAACCCCTAAATCAGTTAATGCGGATCCGGAAGTAACTTCGCTACCTGCCGTTAAGAGTTCTGCCTTCTTTAAGGGGAGCGAAAGTCATAAAGGAAATCCAACTCCCAGTCTCATTCACTGCTAACCATAGAAAGAAGGGCAACCTTTCTCCTAGGGTTGGCTCGGGTAAGGAAGCTAAAACAAAAGATAAGGCTTATCATATCCATATCAATCACGAAGATACGCTACGCTCGATAAGCGTAGGCCCTTGATCCTAGGGAAGGTGAAAATAATGAATCCCATTTCCAGTTCTTAAAAATGGAGGGGAGCTTCGGCCTGTAAGTAAAGGAAGGATCAATACCCACGGCCAGAACGAACAGAAAGGAGCAAAGCACTACTACTTATTGTGATTGCTTTTTTTGGTAATGAAAATCCCTCCTATACCTGGGCTACCTTTAGAGGAAAGATACATCCTCATAAATATAACCACACCTCCTGGGAAATAAATTAACACCTAAAGAATGTACCTTCTGGACGACCGGGTAACCACAAAAAGTTCACAGGGTTGACACACCAAACCCAAAAAATAAAGAAACAAAACGATAAACCATGATGTGTGCCTTTAAAATATGTCCCTTTTTAAAGGGTTCTTTCTTTCTTTCTTTTAATAATCAGATGTTATGGAATCATATGTTATGGAATCGGGGATGTAAAAATTACAAGAGGTCGTATTCGTCTGTCAACTATTATTATTGGGAACGCTTACAAGATACTATTGATAGTGTTAGATGGAAGAGTCATTATCCTGGTAATATCTATGCTTCTACAAGTTTTACGGAACCATGCCCTAGTATTATTGATTATGAAGTTCTAATATTAGCCTTTATACAATTGCTAGAGCAGTACGCTTACAATATTGATTCCGAGTATGTTAAATTTACCATGGGGTACACAATGAATTTGCCTTCATCTTTTGATATCTCCTTTACTTTGGGGACGGCTATTCCTTTGTGTGACTTATTTGGTAATAGAGTTCATAAAAAAAAGGTCTATGATATGATTGAACAACGAGTGAGGTTATACGGTGAAAGATACCAGGGCGCAGCGGTAAAAGGGGTATTCATTAATATATATTATGACAAAAAGGGTTCCATTGACTCATTATACTCCCCTAATATATCAGATCCTGATATGATTGGATACATTATAAATGTTATGGAATCAGATATAATCAGTGCTGACCAACCAGGGGTCAAATCACTGAAGTCTAAACAGCGTGGTATCCCCTCTAAGATAAGCGCAATCAAAGGTCATGATATAAAAAATAGACGCCCTTTCATTGTAGCCGATATAGAGACTGTAATGGTGAATAATGTTCATAAGCCTTATGCGGCTGGTCACTTAGTGGTGAAGCCAGGTGATGATCTGACTTCCATACCTTCCTATTCGATACAAACCTATTTTAGTGAAAATCACATAACTTTCTATCCTAACTTTGAAGAAAGGAGCCAAAGAATGTTTTTTGATTTCTTCTCTAATTTGGAAGAATGTGTGAGAAAAAATAGGATGCTTCGAACTGTTTATTTCCACAATTTTGCCCGGTTTGATGGCATTCTCGTTCTTAGGTATTATGCTGGTCTTGGTAATAAGTATAAAATAAAACCCTTGGTGGGGAATCATAAACTTTATGAGTTGAAAGTCTATATTAAAGATAGATTATTATTACGCTTTAGAGATTCTTGCACATTGCTGCCTAGCTCTCTTGCATCATTGGAAAGGACATTATGCCCCGAATTAGGCCCCAAAGGTTCTATCCCGCATGCTGATTTGGTTGTGTCTGATCTCAATGTTAATAGTAAGGATTTGATAAACTATCTTCGACAAGATATCTTGGTCTTAGGTGGTGTGATGTTGAAGGCTCAAGAGATTAATTGGTCCAAGTATCAGATTGATATCGAGGATGTGATGACAGTGTCATCGCTTTCTCTGAAAATCTTTCGTAAGAAATATTATGATGATAATACCTTTCATATCAATATACCTACTAGAAATCAAGACACTTTTATTAGGCGCGGCTATTATGGGGGTCATGTGGATGTATATAAGCCCTATGGGGAGAATCTTTACTACTATGATGTTAACTCCTTATATCCCTTTATTATGAAATCCTATCCGATGCCTTCAGGTGTACCTGTCTGGCGGAATAATTTGGAGGACGTTGGTTTGGATAGCTTGTTTGGCTTTATTGAGGCCTATGTTGTATGCCCTACTAATATATCACATCCATTCTTGCCATATAAGGATAAATTTGGTACTTTACTCTTTCCTACAGGTAAATTCATTGGGGTCTTTTATAGCGAAGAGTTGAAGTTCGCACGTGATTTAGGTTACCAGATAATTCCTCTTAGGGGGTATTTGTTTGAGGCGAAGCCCAGCCCTTTCGAGGGGTTCATCTCGGACCTCTATGAAAGCAGACTAGAGGCAAAGAGAAGAGGTGATGAGCCTATGACATTTATTTATAAGATTCTCATGAATTCGTTCTATGGTAGATTTGGTATGAATCCTAAAAGTACAATAACCGATATCTGCAATCAAGAAAAATACGAGGAATTGATGAAGATGGACAATTTTCAATCAGCGGAAATGCTTACCGATCATTACTATATAGTCAATTACATTAGCAATAGTAGCTTAGTGGACGACGATAACTGGAAAGCTCCTAAGCAGTCGGCTGTTCAATTGGCAGCAGCTATAACAGCTTGTGCTCGTATTCATATGTATCCACACATTTCCAGACCCGACTGTTATTATACTGATACTGACTCAATAGTTCTGGGGAGCCCTCTTTCTGACGATTTAGTCTCACCCGTGGAACTGGGTAAGTTTAAACTCGAACAGCATGTCAAGAAAGGAATCTTCTTAGCGCCAAAAAGTTATATGTTAGAAATTGAAGATGATAGACATATTATAAAACACAAGGGTCCCGCTAAAGATTTGGTAACATCTGAATGGTTTCGAAAGCAATTCGCGGATCTATCTCTAACGGAGGAGGTCCCCATTCATGCTAATTTCAGAATAGATTGGAAAAAACTCTAGATTGGGAAAAAAGATATTCTCATCAAACTAGGACTACCGCGGAGTACGAAAAGAGAGAATGTCTACGATTCAAATAATGTCTGGGTAGACACACAATCTATAAATGTAATAGACCTAGGAACTCAAGATGCTACTACTATTTTAAAATATGAGCTATTGGGGAAAAATAAGGAATCAGTCAGTCAGTCCACTACAGAAGGTCAAAAGACCACAACTGTTCAACCAACTCCCCACAATACCAAGGCTAAGAAGGCCCGCGGCAAGAGATCCCCCGGCGGACCCAAACCTGATAAAAGCAAGAAATGAGAAGGCCCTTCCTTATCTCCCATCTCCCCGGTTCAACCGTTAGGCCGATCCATTTTAACACCCTAATCTCTTCTAAGACACGATCAACGAAGATAACCAGACACACCCAAATCAAAAAAGCACTAATCATAGACCCAATCTATATCTATACTTGAAATAAAAGGATATTCACTATAATTCAATTGATAGTTATGTTCCATACAAGGCCTATTCATACGACAGTTTTGTCGTAAGTTGTTTTTTATCATTTTTATTTTCCAATACAGACACGTAGCACTAAGTTACTTAAGAGGCCATACCTATCCGCTGCTATAACTCCTTAGCGTCTATTCAAATTAGTAATGCACGCTGTAATTATGACTTCTCTTCTCAAGAAGTTGCTTAAATTTATTCCACTTCACCCCAGAATCAATCACTTGATTACCGCACACTGCATCTACATAGATGTTGTAACACTTAAGGAAGTCTGATATCATTATATCCCATTTCTTTTTACCCTTAGTTGGTGAAAGTGAATTCAATGAATATGTAAGATAATCAGATGGCACAGGCTCATTATGATAGGGACAATATGGAATATGGGGGAATGGAAGAATCAGATTTATGAAAATAAATTCATTAATTATGTTTAGTGGGTGCCCCATATTAATAAATACCTTGGTATATATCTGGGACTACTTTTACGTAAGACGGAGTTGTGATAAAATTATCGTGTACGGTATAGATAGCAGCACGTTGACTCAATAATGATTCAACTACTTTCATGGCAATGTATGCATCCTTTTGATGAATAAAGTTGGCGCATGTTGAGGATTGAGTCTTTCGCCTATCTCTCTTAACGGTGGGTATAGTGAGAGTAACTCGCCGTCTCTTTTTTGTACTCCTTTCGTAAACACTTATATTTTCTTTTATGAAAGACATATAGTCCTGTTTTGTAGTGAAATACGGTATTTTATAGAGTACAGCTCTATCCATTGCTGAACAAAACCAAGTAATCAACTTAATCAACTTAACAAAATTGGTTATGTCTGGATATTTATGGTTCCAAAATTCATTGCTAAGTTTAGCGAGGTTATATGAGTCCTTTCGACTTAGTAATTGGCCATATACTAGCTTAATATCCCTTTCCATGCTGACCAATGTCTTCCCATAGATCAATGGCATGAATAATTTCTTGATGAGCTTTCTATCTAACTTAGATTCAATGATTTCCGTCTTTAACTTATCATTTATTCGGTGAAGCATAAATTCCTTGAAATCCTGGAGCAAGTACGTGTATACATCTTGTATTTTCCCATCAGGGTGGGGAATAAGGTTCGTCCTCCTAGCCATTTCCTCGTTAAGTAGTAAGTAACTCATGATCTGATAAGCACTGGCAGCTGCATCTTGAGTTATAGGCATTCTATTATATTCTTGAACCCCATCGTTACACAGGGCCTTGGCTATGAACTGAAATGGATCACTAGCCCCCTTAGCGAAGCTTATTAAACTCTCATCAGAAGCTGTAATCAAACTCTGGTTTTCCTTATACCATTGAAGAGCTTCATCATAAAGATAGAATTTTTTATACTTAAAGGCTGCGGCAGAGGCTACTATGTCCTTTGCCGACTGGTTGCATCCTTCTTCCTCCTGAGGGTGGCTGGCAAAGACTATTAAACTTCTAGCTACTATATCACGCTCATGAAAATGCAATATACCTGAACGGTAGATTCTACCACGGAAGTCCATAAAGGCAGGCAGATAAAAGACATAATCCTCGTACGCGAACACTAGCCCGATTATGAAATCCTCATACCTAGCTTTTTGCACCCTGGTTGCTAATTATTTTAAGAGTTCATCCAGGCTGCAAGCTCCCCCTATAGCCTTATTCCGGTAATAAGATACCCTTAGAAGATCGAAGGTTTTACAGGCATAAGAAGCCCCTCTTTTTCTAAAGTGGGACGATTCTTCTTAATGAACTCCAAAACTTTTATATTTACCTGAAACCCTTGTTTCTGAAGCCCATCCAATATGGAGCACATTTCCTTATACATATAATGAGATAATTCAATATTGAAATTGCTCAGGCCTTGTATGGAACATAACTATCAATTGAATTATAGTGAATATCCTTTTATTTCAAGTATAGATATAGATTGGGTCTATGATTAGTGCTTTTTTGATTTGGGTGTGTCTGGTTATCTTCGTTGATCGTGTCTTAGAAGAGATTAGGGTGTTAAAATGGATCGGCCTAACGGTTGAACCGGGGAGACGGGAGATAAGGAAGGGCCCTTCTCATTTCTTGCTTTTATCAGGTTTGGGTCCGCCGGGGGATCTCTTGCCGCGGGCCTTCTTAGCCTTGGTATTGTGGGGAGTTGGTTGAACAGTTGTGGTCTTTTGACCTTCTGCAGTGGACTGACTGACTGATTCCTTATTTTTCCCCAATAGCTCATATTTTAAAATAGTAGTAGCATCTTGAGTTCCTAGGTCTATTACATTTATAGATTATGTGTCTACCCAGACATTATTTGAATCGTAGACATTCTCTCTTTTCGTACTCCGCGGTAGTCCTAGTTTGATGAGAATATCTTTTTTCCCAATCTGGAGTTTTTTCCAATCTATTCTGAAATTAGCATGTAGTGTCCCAGTTTTTCCCTGTTTCGGGGTGTGGAACACCTGTTAGTGGTGTGTGGGGCCCCAACATGTCAAAGTGATATGTTGTTTGGAACCAGAGAGGATTTGGGAGCAAGCCTGACCTTCGGCTGCCTTTGCCGAATTTTAGGAGTGGAATCAGGCTAATCGGAGGCCGTATTTGAATTCAGCGCGGAAAAATGCTTGAAAACGGCTATTTACTTATTTATTTTGGAGTCCGGATGCCCAAAAACGGACCCCCGGAAGTTTTCTGCGCAAAATGGTGCAGGGGGGAGCTGTGGACCGGCCGGGGACACGTGGAAGGCCCTTATTTGGCCGGCGCGCCACTCTCGGTCCACGGAAAGGACCGCCGGTGCACGGTAGACCGGCGGGCCACGTGGCGGCACGCAATTGGCCCGGCGTAGTGCGCTCGGCGCGCGGGGGCAGGCGCGGGCAGCTCGGGCAGGCCGGGCAGGTGCGGCGCTGCGCGGTGCACGGTGGACCGGGGCGCGCCACGTGGCGGCCCCGGATTGGTCGGCTCATGTACGCGTGGCGCACACAGAGCTGCCGGGTGCGGCCGTACGCACGTGGGCGCACGTGGGCGCACGTGGGCGCGCGTGGGCGGCGGGGGCCACGTGTCGCCGCACCATTGGTGGGCGCGCCCACCGCGCGGCCAATCACGGGGGACACGTGGCGCTTCCCCGTTGGGCCGCAAGGCTGCCGCCTGTTTGGCGGACACGTGGCGGGCCCTTGGCCGGGTCGGACGGCCGGTTGGACGAGGCGAGATCCCGTACGCGTGCTGGGCTGGGCTGGGCTGCACTGTGCGCACCCGGAAATCCTCGGGCCGGGCCGCACTGTAGCCGCCCGAAAGTGCCGGGCCGCACTGTAGCAGCCCGAATCTGGGGACACGTTGGGTATTATTCCAATTGTTTTTGTGGGCCTATTTAAAGGCCTCCCCTCCCTTCTTTTTCTATGTTTTCCGAGAGATAGAGAGGGAACCTGTGGGAGGGGCCTTAAGAGAAGTTTTTCATCTTCTTATTTTCTACCTTGTGGTGCGTTCCCAGATTTTCTGGAAGTTCGACAGCGGCGATCCGGATTTTACAGTGTGCCTCGTTTTTCCCCAATCTTGGCCCGTTATCGTCGCATTTTAGTCCGAGGAGTCCCCTGCGCAGTACAGGAGTCCTCTTTCGATGATTTCTTCGCCGGTGTGTTCCTAAGAGGTAGGGCTTCGTTTTCCGTGTTGGTGATTTCTCTGGATTCCGATTCCTTGGCACGATTCCCGAGGTGTTTTGACCCCCTCTTTTGCTGTTTGGGTTTTTGGACAGCGGCGACTTCGACGAATTATTTCTCAGCGTAGGAATATCAGATCGAGGCGATTCAAGAGTCTATTTTGGGCTACGTTTCGCGAGGAACGCAACCGTGATTTTTTTGAGATTTTAGGAGCTCGAGACAGAGGTGAAATTCCTCGTTTTGCGTGCTGATTGTAAAAAACAGCAATTATGTGTTTGGAACTTGTAGTTTTTACACCGTGTACACTTGTGTGATGTTGTAGGATACTGTTTCAGCTGACGGTGTGCTTAGAGGACAGCAGGTATTTTCTGGGTGTATTGTCCACGCTTTTCGAGGTGGGTGGTTGCGTTTCTCTCTTTGTTGACTTACTCATTAGGAATAGTAGAGTTTCCCAATTATGAATGTGACAGTTAACTCGTGGTATATGAACCTATTTCATTGGCCCCCTAAATTAATTGATAGCTTCTATGTGATCAATCTGGGACAATGAAGTTGGACAATTGCTATATCCTAAACTGCATGCAAATAAGTAATCCAATAATGTTTTAAAATGATTCTTTACAAGAAACCTTAGTCACTTTTCTAATACTTTTTAAAGGAATAATTGTATGTTTAATTGGACATCTAGTTAGGCCACCATTTTACTGCAGCACTGTATTATGGGATTTGACTTAGGAGAAAACATGTTTTATTGTTATTCTTCTCTATCGATGCATGACGATCGAGTCAGATCGGGATCTTGAGATAGTGTAGTTGGATCTTGAGTCTGGGATAGTTTAGACTCTTCTTGGGGATTGTGGGAGATAGTGGCAACCGCGAATTTTGGGCGGTTGACCGGATGTTATTATCACATCAGATTTGGGATCAGGGTTGCATTAGTGGATGGAGTATTCCCACTTTGATCATGGTCATGATCCAGTCCTGCTATTGTGAGACATCGGTTACAGAGATGATTGATACAGAGATACTTTACTCGTGTGGGTCGCTCCCCTCGAGTGCCACTCTGGAGTAGGCTTTTTGACCGTGATGGGTACCGGTCAGTTGGTGAGTTGTGAGTGATGACAGAGCAGGCAGTGCCAGTATTTCCTGGCCCTCTGATTGGGTTTCTTTGGGCAGTCAGCTTTATAGTTGCATATATACAGTTATCTTTTGGCACTGCATTTAGAGGCATAGTAGTGGTAGTTCCTTTTCCAGCAGTCTTTATTACATACCACTGTTCTTTTCTTTTGCCTCTTTATTCCCAGTGGGTGCGTCAGCATTAGAGGTTTTACCCACTAGGGGAGGCTACTGGTTGTCTAGTAGTTCTCACCCCCATTATTGTTTTCTGTCCTCCTTTCCCTTTGTTTTGCAGAGTCATCTGTGGGAGCTGCTGGGCCTTCAGCGGCAGATCGAGGTAAAAGGATCGCCGACTAGCTAGACCGTCTGCCCCAAGTGAGAGACTAGCGAGGTTTTTATTATACCCCCTTTTGTATCTCAGACTTCAGTAGTTTCCTTTTGGGTCTGGCTTTGGCCAGCTGGTTGTATATTTATGGTGAGCTGGGAGTATATTGTACTTTTATTTCAGCTTGTAGCTTAGTTCAGTCTGAGATTACTTTTAGTTCTTTTAGTTCAGCTCTGTTTATGCTCTTTTGTTGTATATTATCTATCTGAGCAGGTTACCAGCGCTTCGTGCACATAGAAAATTCTCTGTGCACGGCGGATCTGTTGGCGGGCCCGGGTTCCGGTTTATACCCGGGGCGTGACAGATTAAGTTGGTATCAGAGCTTAGGGATAGGTCAGTTGGGACTTAGGAAACCCTAGGCTTTTGGCAGACCCTAGGATGATAGGGCGCGAGAGGCGTGACACTTCGCGAAAGTCGTTGATTTATTTATTGGACTCTTCCAGTGAGTGAAGAGGGATCGACATACCCAATTTCTGGTGGACCGTTATGTTGGCTGCAGACAACATAAAGTCGCAGAAATTGGGGGATGTCTTTGACTTTCGCTAGATTGGGTCGTGTGGGGTTATGTTACTTATTCGTGATTTCTTGTGGCAGGATGCCTCCCCGACGTCGGATCCCTACTCGGGGTGTCCCGTTACCCCCTGATGTGCCAGAGCAGCCTACACCCCCCGAGCTTACTGAGTTGAGGGCCTTGGTGGCCCAATTGGCGGAGGGTCAGCGCCGCCAGGGGCAGAGGATCGATCAGCTGCTTGCTCAGAGAGAGGCACCGCCCCCAGCTGTTCCTGAGGCCCTTGTGCCTCCTGTTACACCTTTTGTGCCGTCAGCGCCATCTTCGAGTAGCGGGGCTCCTGGAGCTATTCAGCCTTTGACTGCGGAGGAGGAGCAGGATATCGCTAACAAACTCTCCAAGTTTGTTCAGCGGGGACCCCCTAGATTCTCAAGGCAGGATGCGCAGCCCTGGGCTGTTGGGAGATGGCTTTCTGCGATGGAGAAGCTTTTTCGGGACTTCTTCATCGACCCGAGGTATCGAGTGCACATGGCGGTGCACTGTTTGGACGGAGATGCTGATTTTTGGTGGCAGCGGGTAGAGCCCCTGGAGTTCCGGATTACTCGGCAGCTGCCTTGGGAGGAGTTCCGACGGATGGTGCTGGACACCTATTTTTCGACCAGTGTGAAGAAGAAGTTGGAGGACGACTTGAAGAACCTGCAGCAGGGCGATCGATCGGCTCATGCCTATTTCCAGGAGTTCACGGAGTTGCTGAACTGTGTGCCCTTCGTTGCTCGTGACGGTCCGCACCAGGTTGAGTTGTTCGAGGGAGGCCTCCGTCCAGAGATTTATACACTAGTGCATGCTCAGAGATTTCAGACTCTGGAGGCAGCCGCAGAGCATGCACAGTGGGTGGAGAGAGGTGATCAGGTGGTGGCCAGACAGAGGGCCGCGGTCGCTCCGAGCTCCGACAGAAAGCGACCAGCCCAGGACGAAGGGGGACAGGCCAGAAGTACTTGGAGGCCGCCCCGACCGCCACCGCCTCAGCTCCCAGGCCGTAGGCGTTCGGAGCGGCGAGGGCCTAGTGGGTCCCAGAGGTCCCCGCAGCAGCAGCAGCAGCAGCAGCAGAGATCGCAGTCGTCGCAGCGCGGGTCTCAGCGGCAGCCACAGCGACAGCGACAGTCTCAGCAGCAGCAGTCCCGACAGTCACGGGCTCCCAGTAGTTGTATCTTCTGTGGAGGTCCGCACTTCCCCGGCACTTGCGACCAGCAGTGGGGTCGCTGCTACGGATGTGGACAGCCAGGGCACATTCGAGCTGCGTGCCCCTTTTCGACCTCAGCCGCTCCTTCTTCGGCAGCGGTCGACGGCTCAGCGGTCTTTTGCTCTAGCGAGCAAGCCATCTTCTTCCCATTCCACCGATTATCGCCCTCCAGCTCAGAGTGGGCGAGTGTATGCTGCACAGGTAGAGGATTCTTCAGCAGCGGACCTTGTGGTGGCAGGTATCACCTTACTCTCTGGCATTAGGACTCGTACCTTATTTGATACTGGAGCATCACATTCTTTCATTAGTAGATCTTTTGCATCATTACATGGGTTAGAGGTAGGATTTTTGCCACGTGCACGAGAGGTTCAGATTCCCGATCACACTTTGCACGTGGATGAGTGTTGTTGGTCCTGCCCGATGCAGATCGAGTCCTGGATTATGCCAGCAGACCTGTTGGTCTTGAGACAGCTGAGGGACTTTGATGTGATTCTTGGGATGGACTGGCTGGCTCGGTATTTCGCGACTATTGACTGTGCCGCGAGGACTGTCACTTTTAGAGAGCCAGGCCAGGAGATGTTTGTATATCGGGGATGTCAGAGTGCTTTCTTTGCCTCTGTGGTTTCGACTTCCCGAGCGAGGCGGTTGATTCATCGAGGATGTGCAGCCTTTTTGGCTAGTGTTGTTGAGGGGCCTACGGCGACACCGGGACTCGGGGATATTCCTATTGCCCGCGAGTTTCCGGATGTTTTTCCACCTGAGATGACTAGTATGCCGCCAGACAGAGAGATTGAGTTTGTGATTGACGTAGTTCCAGGAACTGCGCCAATCTCTAAGGCTCCTTATCGGATGGCACCGGCGGAGCTGCGAGAGCTTAAAGCACAGCTGCAAGATCTGATGGATAAGGGCTTTATTAGACCAAGTGTGTCGCCTTGGGGAGCACCGGTGCTATTCGTGAAAAAGAAGGATGGTCACTTCGGTTGTGTGTGGACTATAGGGAATTGAACAAAGTGACCATTAAGAACAAGTACCCTTTGCCGCGCATCGATGATCTCTTTGATCAGCTGCAAGGGTCTTGTGTATTTTCCAAGATTGATCTACAGTCTGGTTACCACCAACTGAAGGTGAAGGCCGAGGATATTCCTAAGACTGCTTTCAGATCACGGTACGGGCATTATGAGTTTACAGTTATGCCGTTTGGATTGACTAATGCCCCTGCCGCCTTTATGGACTTGATGAACAGGATATTTCGGCCATTTCTGGATCGCTTCGTGGTGGTGTTCATTGATGATATCCTTGTTTACTCCCGAAGCGAGGCCGAGCACGAGGAGCACTTGAGGACTGTGCTACAACTTCTACGAGATAAGAAGTTGTATGCCAAGCTGTCAAAGTGCGAGTTTTGGCTTCGGGAGGTAGCTTTCTTGGGCCATGTGATTTTCGCCGCCGGTGTAGCAGTAGACCCGGCGAAGATTGAGGCAGTTCGAGATTGGCCCCGACCGACGACTGTATCTGAGGTGCGCAGCTTCATGGGGTTAGCTGGTTATTATCGTCGGTTTGTGGAAGGCTTTGCGAAGCTTTCCACACCCCTCACTCGGTTGACGCGGTAAAGGAGTTAAGTTTATCTGGAGTGAGGACTGCCAGAGGAGCTTTGAGGAGCTAAAGGATAGATTGATGACCGCTCCTATCCTTTCCCTCCCTATTATAGGGAAAGGATATGTGATCTACAGTGATGCATCGCACAGTGGACTTGGATGCGTGCTGATGCAGGAAGGGAGGGTAATTGCTTATGCATCAAGACAGCTTAAGGATTACGAGAAGAAACTACCCTACCCATGACTTGGAACTTGCTGCCGTGGTGTTTGCACTGAAGCTTTGGCGCCATTACCTATATGGGGAGCACTGTGAGATCTACACCGACCACAAGAGCCTAAAGTACCTGTTCACGCAGAAGGAACTGAATTTGAGGCAGCGCAGATGGTTAGAGTTACTGAAGGATTACGATGTGGATATCCTTTACCATCCAGGAAAGGCCAACGTGGTGGCAGATGCCTTGAGTAGGAGAGTGGTGCAGAGTTTGTCCATGTTGATTACAAATCAGGCGCCACTGTTAGAGGAGTTGAGACGGCTTGAGATATAGAGGTTGTATCCCCTGGGGTCTCTGCTAGACTGATGTCTTTGGTCGTGCAGCCCACTCTGCTGGAGAGGATCTGGGAGAAACAGAGCGAGGACCCCCATTTGACCAAGATTCGAGATCAGATTCCGAGTGATCGATCAGGGGATTTTTCAGTTGATACTGCGGGAGTACTGAGGTACAGGGATCGAGCCTGTGTGCCAGTGGATGCAGAGATCAGAGAGCAGATATTGAGAGAGGCCCATTATACACCTTACACCCTTCATCCTGGGGGGACTAAGATGTATAAGGACCTCAAGACACACTTCTTGTGGAATGGCATGAAAAGGGATATTGGGAGGTTTGTGTCTCAGTGTTTAACTTGTCAGCAGGTAAAAGCTGAGCATCGTGTGCCAGCTGCAAGTTACAAAGTCTTCCAATTCCCGAGTGGAAATGGGACCACATCACGATGGATTTTGTGGTCGGTTACCGAGGGCACAAGGAGGTGCAGATGCTATCTGGGTAGTGGTGGATCGACTTACCAAGTCAGTGCACTTTTTGCCTATACATACTACTTGGCCACTCGAACGACTAGCCCAATTATACTTGGATGAGATAGTGAGGTTATATGGGGTGCCAGCTTCCATAGTGTCAGATAGAGACCCGAGGTTGTTTCGCGATTCTGGGGGAGTTTACAGACTACCTTGGGGACTCAGCTCGATTTAGTACAGCTTTCCACCCACAGACTGATGGACAGTCAGAGCGGACGATTCAGATCCTTGAGGATATGCTGAGGGCTTGTATCCTAGATTTTGCGGTGGATGGATCAACACTTATCACTGGCTGAGTTTGCGTACAACAACAGCTTTCAAGCGAGCATCCCAAATGGCTCCGTTTGAAGCGTTGGTACGGACGCAAATGTCGATCACCGCTATATTGGAGTGATGTGGGGAGAGAAGGACTCTGGGACCAGATTTGTTGGCTAGAGGCAGAAGAACAGGTCAGAGTGATCCGACAGCACCTTCAGATCGCTCAGAGTCGACAGAGGAGCTATGCTGATGTTCGGCGACGAGACTTAGAGTTTCAGGTGGGAGATCATGTGTTTCTGAAAGTCTCGCCGTCCAAGGGATAATGGAGGTTTGGCATTCGTGGGAAACTCAGTCCCCGATACATTGGACCCCTTTGAGGTATTGGAGCGTATCGGGCCAGTTGCTTACCGACTTGCACTTCCCCCGAGACTGGCTGGTGTCCACGATGTCTTTCATGTTTCCACTCTGAGGAGGTACGTCTTCGACCCGTCGCACGTCATCGACTTTGCGCCTCTCGAGATCAGCGAGGATTTGAGATATGAGGAGCGCCCACTGCGGATTCTAGATCGGGAGATGAAAGAATTGCGCAATCGGACCATCCCCTATGTGAAGATCCTCTGGAGCAATCATGATGAGCGCGAGGCGACGTGGGAGCTCGAGTCAGCGATGATGGACGCCTACCCCTACCTGTTCGAGGCTCAGGATTGAGGTATGATTTTCGTTTCGAGGACGAAACTTTTGTTAGTGGGGGAGGATGTAGTGTCCCATTTCCGTTTTTTCCTGTTTCGGGGTGTGGAACACCGTTAGTGGTGTGTGGGGCCCCAACATGGTCAAGTGATATGTTGTTTTGGAACCAGAGAGGATTTGGGAGCAAGACTGACCTCTGGCTGCCTTTGCCGAATTTTTAGGAGTGGAATCAGGCTAATCGGATTCCGTATTGAATTCAGCGCGGAAAAAACGCTTGAAAACGGCTATTTATTATTTATTTTGGAGTCCGGATGCCCAAAAACGGACCCCCGGAAGTTTTCTGTGCAAAATGGTGCAGGGGGGAGCTGTGGACCGCCGGGACACGTGGCAGGCCCTTATTGGGCCGGCGCGCCACTCTCGGTCCACGGAAAGGACCGCCGGTGCACGGTAGACCGGCGGGCCACGTGGCGGCACGCAATTGGCCCGCGTAGTGCGCTCGGCGCGCGGGGCAGGGCGGGCAGCTCGGCAGCCGG
>JAQNDB010001472.1:0-49626 GCA_029204045.2 Tillandsia leiboldiana
TCTGCTGTAACCAAAATCAATCACTGTACAACTGGAAATGAAAGCAACACTGTCTGCCTCCCAAAATAATAATAATACAAATCCTCGAGTACAAGCTCTAAGCCCAACCGGGAAGTAACTCCAATATATATACAACAGTGTACAGTCTCTCAATACAAAATATCCTCACTACAAGTCTCTCAAAAGAGGAAAAGAAACCGCTAATCTACTGATGATCTCCTCAGAAGGGTACCGCTACTCTCCAACGCCGGGTAGGGATCTAGCTCGCGACTCCCTCGCCACGATCAACAACCGCAGAGTCAGCAACACCTGCTAAGACTCTGCAAAACAAAGAAGAGGAGAGAAAAGGGGGGAAAACCCCCAAAGGGTGTGAGAACTACTCCAAAAAGGGAGTTCTCAGTGGGTACCACCGCCAGACCCGACGGTCTGCCCACCAAGTCCTCAAGAGACAAAAACTAACCCAAGTCATAAGACTGAATTGAGTAAGCTGGAAACTCTCAACAGCTACCCTGCCCCTAACTAAAGGCTAAAAGGGGGAGAACCAAACAGTGGTATGCAACCCCTAGCACATGAAGTGCACCACAGACCCAATCGAACTGACTGCCACATCTGGTCCAGTCAAACCTGTGCCCACCTACAACCACCTCCCGCTGACGGGCAGGAATTACGTAGGGCGTCCAAACGGACAAGCTCGCTATCGAGGAGAGAAACATGCAGGCTATGGTCAAAATCCACGCTCTCTCTCAGAACGGATAGAATCAAGATGCTCAACCTCTCACACAGCGGTCAAAGTATTCGCAACAACACGGGACCACCGTCAACCAGACGGCTCTCAACAATACTAGCACTGATCTAAACTCAACTACCAGTCTGCACTCGGCCCCCAGGCACGAGTGTAACAATAAAAGTATCTGACCGAAATAAACCCAATCAAATGAACCGGTATGACACCCGGTACTGCCTGCTCTGCCGTCGAACTCAGTAACTGATCGGCACACGGCTCGATCTCAAGATAGGTAACGGACCGGCACACGGCTCGGTCAAAAATATAAGTAACAGACCGGCACACGGCTCGGTCAAGCCTACCTCCGGAGTGGCACTCGAGGGGAGCGACCCACACGAGTAAAGTACATCTCAGTAACAAGTATCTCTGTCAAGTGTCTCAATGTAGCAGGACTGGATCACGACTCTGATCAAAGTGGGAAAGCTCAACCACTAAGGAAAGACCCGACCTCAATCGGATACACTAAACGATAAGTGGGAAACTCCATCCACTAAAGAAACTGATACCCAATCAGGTGCATAGAGAAACACCCGGTCAACCGCCCAATATCCGCGGTTGCCGCAAAGCCCCACAACTAAACCAACCTGCCCAGACACGATGTCCCGACTATACACTACCCAGACCCCCTGCTCGAACCCGAGCAACACTGACCACCTGACTAACAAGAAGGAGAAAAGAAAAGCATGGTTTCTCCTAAGTCAAGTTCCAATAAGTAGTGCAGCAGTAAAAGATGGCCTAACTACATGACCATACAAGCATGCAATTGTCCTCAAGGAAATAAAAGGGGGCTAAAGCATAATAATAGTTCCTTAGGAATAAGCAACATGCCGGAATCCCAAAACTAGACCTGTCCACTATTCAGGGTTCATCAATAGAATGATCATAATAACTCCTCAGAGTACAAATCCGCACATAGCTACGAAATCCTGTCCCAAAGCATAATCCAACCACATGAAAGGCTATGTGCTAACATGGCATGTTACATAATCTCATAGGGTAACATTATCCTAGGTAAGCTTACACTAGTCATCACATAGATGTCCAAGTCATGCAAGTCCTCAGTATATCTCATAAATACTATTCTTGCAATCATTTATACAATTATCATTAACCAGCTTACCTACTTACCAACATGAACCATGTACCCTAAACATGCATGCATCAGTCATAGAGGGGTGACATCCCCACAAGTGGACTTATATTTGCCACAGCATAACCATTGCTTTAAACAATTACTGATAATAAGCTTACCCACCTGAAGCGCTTAAACCAAGGCAAACCTGAAGTCGGTGAAGGGGGTAGACGCCCACGGTCCAAAATCTGCCAACATAACACCCTCGGTACAAGTCGCGCAAGCCTCGGCCTCAAACAGCTGAAAACACCCCTGAGTACAACAATAAGGCTTAACATTACACTTTTATTCCAAAATCAACCAAACATACACAATCTGAAAATCAGTCCCAAAGCCGTGCATATTTCACCTGCTGCAAGTGCCCAGAAAAATCCAATAAAAATACCACAGTAATCCTCGCGTCGATACCTTCGAAACGAGTACCTGCACGTCCAATTCCGAGCTCCCTACACCGAGAAACAATTCCGACAAGGGAATCACCCCGAATTGAACAACTCTCAAAAACTGTAGCAACAATTACTGTTCACAGATAAACTTCACCTTCGAGAAATATTCAGAAAATTCCAAGAAAATTTGGGCATATTCCTCGTGATGTGTAGATGCAAATCGCCTCTTGAATCGCCCCAATCCGATGCCTGTGCGCGAAGATATCACCAAAACACTGCTCCGCTGTCCCAGAACTCCGCCCCAGAAAAGAGGTTACAAGATGATCCGAAAAACCCATGAAAAGCTCGGAATGGGAAAGACAAGTAAACATGGGAAACATAGCCCTACCTGTCGTGAAGCCAACGGCGCAAGAATCACAGAAAAAGGTGCTCGGGGTAGGCCGGGGGAGTCCTCGCACCAAAACGCGACGAAGAAGACCACAAACGAACGAGCGTCGCGCCGCGCCGTAAAAATAGAAACCTCGATAAGTGTGCCACCAAAAATCCCAAAACTTTGCAGAAAGATGCAGCCAAACTAGGGGATCAACTTTGCTGAAGGCACCCCGGCGAGAAGAGGCTCGGAAATGGCGGAAAAAGGGAGAAGAAGAGGGCTCGGATCGCCTTTTATAGGCTGCAGAAACAAATGGGAAAATACCGGATAAGTCCCGATTTCCGGGCGCTGGGAGTTTTCGGGCGCGCACTGTAGCAGCCCGAAATCCCCGCGCCCGAACACTGTAGCCGCCCGAAATCGTCCTGGGCCTCCACGTCGCCCGCCAAACAGGCGACAGCCGAACCCGCCGCACGCGTCGCGCCACGTGGCCACCCGCGGACGACGACACGTGGCACGCACCCCGGTCAACGCCCGCCTGCCGCGCCCACGTGCCCGCCTGACGCCGCCGCCTGCCACCCTGCCGCGCACAGTAGACCCACCAATAGGAGAATGCCACGTGTCAAGCCTCTGCCTAGTGAACCCGGTGCACGAAATCGCGTGGACCGAACCAATAGAAACCTGCCGCGTGTCCAAGCCCGGTGCACCATAAACCATGAGCCATCCCGAATACTGCGTAGACCAACCGCCGTGAACCCTCCTCTAGGATGATGCCACGTGTCCACCCCCCGGTGCACCATGCGCCCCGCACTCTCCGTAGACCGCGCCCCGCGGACCGGCCCACTCCTGAGCCGCCACGCGTCCAGCCCCCGGTGCACGCCTGCCGCGTGGACCGGGCGGCCCGCGCCTCCGTCCGCCGCGCTGCCTGCGGCCGCTCCGCCGCGGCCGCCGCCGCCGGAAACACTGTTCCGGCGTGAACAGTGTCCGGTGCTCAAAAATGACAAGTGGGTAGTCCGTTTTAACCGTTTTCGCGCGCTGAATCCGAATTTGATGTCCATTTCGCCAAATTCCAACTCCAAAATTTGCCGAAGGCATCCGGAAAGGTAATCCTTGGTCCAAACTTCGCGCTGAGTCCAAATTTAATATCCACTTCGCGCGAAACCACTTCTAACGATCTGACGGAGTCCAATGATCACCCACGTGATCCATTAAACACACTGAGCCCAACACTAATGTCCAATTGGGGCACAAATCCCACCAACACGCCACATAGGCCTCCGGGAGCTGTAGATGATCCAGTAATCTCGACGTGGGGATCCAGGTCCTCACATCCTCCCCCACTAAGAAAAGTTTCGTCCTCGAAACTAACTCAAATCCCCCAAGGGTCCCACATACCACAGGTAGGTATCCATCAATAACGCCTCCAGCTCCCGGAACATCGCTCACTCCCCGTGATTACTTCCCAACAACAACAACAACAAGTACGGCATGGCCCGTCATGCGATTTCCTCATCTCTCGAGCCAGAAATCGCAACGGGCATCCCTCGTACCCAACAATCACTGATCTCAGAAGGGGCAAGTCAATCACGGGCGAGGGATCCAAAAGCAAAACAATCCTGAGCTGAGACGTGAAACAACACAGAGGCCCCATCAAGAGCCGGGGGAAACAGAATAACCATCCGCGCAACACGCACTAAACCACCTCCTGGTGTCTACTCAACCAGGACCACCCGAAGTATACCCACAGATTCATCCCATGAGGAAAAAGATCCAATAAGCTGGGGTCTTCACTCGGTTACTTCCGATCCAAAATCACCCGAGTGGCCTACTCAACCACGAGCTACCCTCAAAAGGGATCCTCAAGAGACACAATCTCAAGCCACGGTTGGACACTCAACAAGCCAACATAACTCCAACAGATCCACGGGTCGAAAGGATGCCCTGACGGGGACCAAACCGTCAGTGAACGGGAGGGAAAACTGGCTCGAAAGGCGATCAAAATGCGGAGGCTCAAACTCGCGGTCAAAAATCCCAAATCAGCAACAACAATCCGCGAAAATCCCACTCAAGATGCTGAGTAATCAAAACTGATAGCCAAGCAGGCATGGCCTACGCCCAGGTATAACAATCCAAGCTGGGAATAAAGGACGTACTGAAGGCTCAACCGTGGAATCCAAGCTGCCTGCAAAATAGCGGTTCATCCTGCCACAACACTCATAGGGTTGGACTAATAAAGTGTGGACCGAAGATCCACCCACGGTAACTCCACCGCCACAATGGGAGGCATCACTAAATCACACAATTCCATCTCCCAACACAGGAAACACTAGCATTGGCGCTAATATCTGACACGTTATCCATTGGCCATGCTCTCTCGGCACCGCCAAGTCTAGAAGCTGCTCACCTCAAGAATGAAAGTCGGTCTCAGTCAACTTGAATAACATCCACTTGGTCGGGTTCCACCGCCGTCCCTACGGCTCGAACAAAGCGACCCAAGAAGGTATGCTTCTGCAGCTACAACTTGTACCTCAATAACTTGGCATACCACTTCATCCACACGGGCATGGTAGCACATCCACAAAGTGCTCCTCGTGCTCCAAGTCACTCTGGGAGTAAATCAAATTATCCTCGGAAAACACCACTCCCAGTTCGCCCAAGTACAACTGGGACATACAATCCCTCAGATCTTGAAGTCCACAGGGCATTCGTCATTCCATTGGGCCTCGCTAACAACTCATAATGCCACCACCGTGTCCAAAACGCCATCTAGGCGAAGTCCTCGGCTGTCTAACTCCAAGTGGGTGCTCGCATCATCCACCAACTGCCGGAGTATAATTCCATCATAAGGTCCTGGATACCATAAAAGGACCCTCACATTCGTGTATCAATGACGTGGCATCACCACAGTATACCAACGACGTGGCACTAGGTCAAACAGACCCCTCGATCCATCGGACCCTGCAACAGTGCCAAGTCTCTCTCTCAGCTCTACCGGCGATATCCAATGAGGTGCCGTCCCGGGTGGCGCGGTTCCTCGAACCACGTCAAACGCAATCTCTATCTCCCTAACCGGCGGCATTACCAACAACTAAGGTGAAATCACACACGGGATCTCGCAGGCAACAGAGATATCTCTGAGTCCCGGTGCCGCCGTAAGCACCTCTCACCCTGTCGCTAAAACCAGAGTGCTCTAACAACCTCAACGAGCAAGCCTCCAATTGCCTGTCTTGCCGAAGATCAAGTCCTCTTTTGCCGCAGTCGAACATCCTGTGGCATAGTGCCCAACAATCTCAAGCATAAGGTCAAAACACCTAATTGCTATAATTTCCAATAACTCTGCCGGTGTCTCGCGGTCTCGGCCGCACTGGACATGATCCAAAAGCCTCCTCCACGTGCACAACAACAACAGGAACCTGTACCTCTAGTGCACGTGGTAACAAATCTGCCTCTAACCCATGTAAGAGTGGAGCATGCTCTAACTCCGACTACCGTGGTGAAATCCCACCTGCGACACTCAATCCACTACCGTGGCGCCCTCCAACCGGGCGGCACAGATTCATCCGCTCAAAGCAAGTGGTTGTCGCTCAATCTGCCTGAAAATCAGGGCTATCACTAGGAAGCACGACCTCTGTCTCTGATCACAATGAGGCGACGAATAAGGTCCTCCGCAGATAACAAATCCACGCTATCGCTGCGCCACTCTGATAAAATACTGATGTCGCCTTCGGGGTCCACTCGACCTCTGACATCTCGGGAATTCGTCATCCAAGAAAAGAAAATTAGTCATGCCCCTGCCGGCCGATCTGTCCTCCATCATCCGGCGCCAAGCGCCAAAATCCAGAACTCACCTCTGGCGGCAGATCCCTATCCAAAGGAACTGCAATGCCGCGCTCCATACACTGTGCCTGCTCCATCGAGGCGTCTAAATCCACAATGGAGGGACTGAATAACAGAAAGGTGCCCTGGCGCAATCCACTCCCAGTCTCATATATCCTATGCGCCTCGTCCCTCGAATCTGGAGCGCGCAGTTCAACAACTGCATACACTCACAAGCACAGGGAGGCTCTCAATTAATCACTCCATCACCACCAGCCGCGACTCTGCCTCCAAGGGCTCTAAACTCAATCTTACGAGTCGGGGTGGTTCATCTGCCAAATATGGCTCAATAGGTCGATCATGTCCCACAGCTCACCAGCTGTCAACCATCCACCCTGCCTCGGTGCCTCGACACTAAACCTTGGCACAGAGGGGGCTACTCAGTGCTCCGGCAACTGTGTCACCAAGACCAGCTGCTCCCTCAGCCGCTGACAAGCCTCAGACAATCCTGTCATCTGGGTCCGGGGTTCTCTGACCTCAATCCGGGTATCCGGCCCAAAACCAACTGCTCAAGCTCAACTGCTATGACAGGATGCACACGGGTCAAAACCCAGCGTCGGGGAGACACCGCTCGCCACGACGAAACAACAAAACAGTACACAACAACACTCGACCCAATCCAGCGAAAGTCTAAAGCATGTCACCCGTTCCACAGCATTATGTTGTCTGCAGCCAACATAATCACTTAGGAGAATAAACATGCCAATCACTCCTCCCGTCCCTCGGGAGAGGTATAAAACTCAATCAGGACTCTCGCAAAAATCACGACTCTCACAAAGTCAACCAAGGGTCAAACCAAAAGCCTAGGGTTTCTAAGTCCACCATGACCTACAACCTAGGCTCTGATACCACTCTAATCTGTCACGCCCCGGGGTCGAAACTGCGACCCGGGCCCGCCAAACAGATCCGCCACCTATGCCAACCTGCATAGGCGAAGCGTCCTACCTGCAAGAAAAGTACTATAACTAAACAGATATTGGAGCTATAAATAAAAAATCTGCTGTAACCAAAATCAATCACTGTACAACTGGAAATGAAAGCAACACTGTCTGCCTCCCAAAATAATAATAATACAAATCCTCGAGTACAAGCTCTAAGCCCAACCGGGAGGTAACTCCAATATATATACAACAGTGTACAGTCTCTCAATACAAAATATCCTCACTACAAGTCTCTCAAAAGAGGAAAAGAAACCGCTAATCTACTGATGATCTCCTCAGAAGGGTACCGCTACTCTCCAACGCCGGGTAGGGATCTAGCTCGCGACTCCCTCGCCACGATCAACAACCGCAGAGTCGGCAACACCTGCTAAGACTCTGCAAAACAAAGAAGAGGAGAGAAAAGGGGGGAAAACCCCCAAAGGGTGTGAGAACTACTCCAAAAAGGGAGTTCTCAGTGGGTACCACCGCCAGACCCGACGGTCTGCCCACCAAGTCCTCAAGAGACAAAAACTAACCCAAGTCATAAGACTGAATTGAGTAAGCTGGAAACTCTCAACAGCTACCCTGCCCCTAACTAAAGGCTAAAAGGGGGAGAACCAAACAGTGGTATGCAACCCCTAGCACATGAAGTGCACCACCGACCCAATCGAACTGACTGCCACATCTGGTCCAGTCAAACCTGCGCCCACCTACAACCACCTCCCGCTGACGGGCAGGAATTACGTAGGGCGTCCAAACGGACAAGCTCGCTATCGAGGAGAGAAACATGCAGGCTATGGTCAAAATCCACGCTCTCTCTCAGAACGGATAGAATCAAGATGCTCAACCTCTCACACAGCGGTCAAAGTATTCGCAACAACATGGGACCACCGTCAACCAGACGGCTCTCAACAATACTAGCACTGATCTAAACTCAACTACCAGTCTGCACTCGGCCCCCAGGCACGAGTGTAACAATAAAAGTATCTGACCGAAATAAACCCAATCAAATGAACCGGTATGACACCCGGTACTGCCTGCTCTGCCGTCGAACTCAGTAACTGATCGGCACACGGCTCGATCTCAAGATAGGTAACGGACCGGCACACGGCTCGGTCAAAAATATAAGTAACAGACCGGCACACGGCTCGGTCAAGCCTACCTCCGGAGTGGCACTCGAGGGGAGCGACCCACACGAGTAAAGTACATCTCAGTAACAAGTATCTCTGTCAAGTGTCTCAATGTAGCAGGACTGGATCATGACTCTGATCAAAGTGGGAAAGCTCAACCACTAAGGAAAGACCCGACCTCAATCAGATACACTAAACGATAAGTGGGAAACTCCATCCACTAAAGAAACTGATACCCAATCAGGTGCATAGAGAAACACCCGGTCAACCGCCCAATATCCGCGGTTGCCGCAAAGCCCCACAACTAAACCAACCTGCCCAGACACGATGTCCCGACTATACACTACCCAGACCCCCTGCTCGAACCCGAGCAACACTGACCACCTGACTAACAAGAAGGAGAAAAGAAAAGTATGGTTTCTCCTAAGTCAAGTTCCAATAAGTAGTGCAGCAGTAAAAGATGGCCTAACTACATGACCATACAAGCATGCAATTGTCCTCAAGGAAATAAAAGGGGGCTAAAGCATAATAATAGTTCCTTAGGAATAAGCAACATGCCGGAATCCCAAAACTAGACCTGTCCACTATTCAGGGTTCATCAATAGAATGATCATAATAACTCCTCAGAGTACAAATCCGCACATAGCTACGAAATCCTGTCCCAAAGCATAATCCAACCACTTGAAAGGCTATGTGCTAACATGGCATGTTACATAATCTCATAGGGTAACATTATCCTAGGTAAGCTTACACTAGTCATCACATAGATGTCCAAGTCATGCAAGTCCTCAGTATATCTCATAAATACTATTCTTGCAATCATTTATACAATTATCATTAACCAGCTTACCTACTTACCAACATGAACCATGTACCCTAAACATGCATGCATCAGTCATAGAGGGGTGACATCCCCACAAGTGGACTTATATTTGCCACAGCATAACCATTGCTTTAAACAATTACTGATAATAAGCTTACCCACCTGAAGCGCTTAAACCAAGGCAAACCTGAAGTCGGTGAAGGGGGTAGACGCCCACGGTCCAAAATCTGCCAACATAACACCCTCGGTACAAGTCGCGCAAGCCTCGGCCTCAAACAGCTGAAAACACCCCTGAGTACAACAATAAGGCTTAACATTACACTTTTATTCCAAAATCAACCAAACATACACAATCTGAAAATCAGTCCGAAAGCCGTGCATATTTCACCTGCTGCAAGTGCCCAGAAAAATCCAATAAAAATACCACAGTAATCCTCGCGTCGATACCTTCGAAACGAGTACCTGCACGTCCAATTCCGAGCTCCCTACACCGAGAAACAATTCCGACAAGGGAATCACCCCGAATTGAACAACTCTCAAAAACTGTAGCAACAATTACTGTTCACAGATAAACTTCACCTTCGAGAAATATTCAGAAAATTCCAAGAAAATTTGGGCATATTCCTCGTGATGTGTAGATGCAAATCGCCTCTTGAATCGCCCCAATACGATGCCTGTGCGCGAAGATATCACCAAAACACTGCTCCGCTGTCCCAGAACTCCGCCCCAGAAAAGAGGTTACAAGATGATCCGAAAAACCCATGAAAAGCTCGGAATGGGAAAGACCAGTAAACATGGGAAACATAGCCCTACCTGTCGTGAAGCCAACGGCGCAAGAATCACAGAAAAAGGTGCTCGGGGTAGGCCGGGGGAGTCCTCGCACCAAAACGCGACGAAGAAGACCACAAACGAACGAGCGTCGCGCCGCGCCGTAAAAATAGAAACCTCGATAAGCGTGCCACCAAAAATCCCAAAAATTTGCAGAAAGATGCAGCCAAACTAGGGGATCAACTTTGCTGAAGGCACCCCGGCGAGAAGAGGCTCGGAAATGGCGGAAAAAGGGAGAAGAAGAGGGCTCGGATCGCCTTTTATAGGCTGCAGAAACAAATGGGAAAATACCGGATAAGTCCCGATTTCCGGGCGCTGGGAGTTTTCGGGCGCGCACTGTAGCAGCCCGAAATCCCCGCGCCCGAACACTGTAGCCGCCCGAAATCGTCCTGGGCCTCCACGTCGCCCGCCAAACAGGCGACAGCCGAACCCGCCGCACGCGTCGCGCCACGTGGCCACCCGCGGACGACGACACGTGGCACGCACCCCGGTCAACGCCCGCCTGCCGCGCCCACGTGCCCGCCTGACGCCGCCGCCTGCCACCCCTGCCGCGCACAGTAGACCCACCAATAGGAGAATGCCACGTGTCAAGCCTCTGCCTAGTGAACCCGGTGCACGAAATCGCGTGGACCGAACCAATAGAAACCTGCCGCGTGTCCAAGCCCGGTGCACCATAAACCATGAGCCATCCCGAATACTGCGTAGACCAACCGCCGTGAACCCTCCTCTAGGATGATGCCACGTGTCCACCCCCCGGTGCACCATGCGCCCCGCACTCTCCGTAGACCGCGCCCCGCGGACCGGCCCACTCCTGAGCCGCCACGCGTCCAGCCCCCGGTGCACGCCTGCCGCGTGGACCGGGCGGCCCGCGCCTCCGTCCGCCGCGCTGCCTGCGGCCGCTCTGCCGCGGCCGCCGCCGCCGGAAACACTGTTCCGGCGTGAACAGTGTCCGGTGCTCAAAAATGACAAGTGGGTAGTCCGTTTTAACCGTTTTCGCGCGCTGAATCCGAATTTGATGTCCATTTCGCCAAATTCCAACTCCAAAATTTGCCGAAGGCATCCGGAAAGGTAATCCTTGGTCCAAACTTCGCGCTGAGTCCAAATTTAATATCCACTTCGCGCGAAACCACTTCTAACGATCCGACGGAGTCCAATGATCACCCACGTGATCCATTAAACACACTGAGCCCAACACTAATGTCCAATTGGGGCACAAATCCCACCAACACGCCACATAGGCCTCCGGGAGCTGTAGATGATCCAGTAATCTCGACGTGGGGATCCAGGTCCTCACATCCTCCCCCACTAAGAAAAGTTTCGTCCTCGAAACTAACTCAAATCCCCCAAGGGTCCCACATACCACGGGTAGGTATCCATCAATAACGCCTCCAGCTCCCGGAACATCGCTCACTCCCCGTGATTACTTCCCAACAACAACAACAACAAGTACGGCATGGCCCGTCATGCGATTTCCTCATCTCTCGAGCCAGAAATCGCAACGGGCATCCCTCGTACCCAACAATCACTGATCTCAGAAGGGGCAAGTCAATCACGGGCGAGGGATCCAAAAGCAAAACAATCCTGAGCTGAGACGTGAAACAACACAGAGGCCCCATCAAGAGCCGGGGGAAACAGAATAACCATCCGCGCAACACGCACTAAACCACCTCCTGGTGTCTACTCAACCAGGACCACCCGAAGTATACCCACAGATTCATCCCATGAGGAAAAAGATCCAATAAGCTGGGGTCTTCACTCGGTTACTTCCGATCCAAAATCACCCGAGTGGCCTACTCAACCACGAGCTACCCTCAAAAGGGATCCTCAAGAGACACAATCTCAAGCCACGGTTGGACACTCAACAAGCCAACATAACTCCAACAGATCCACGGGTCGAAAGGATGCCCTGACGGGGACCAAACCGTCAGTGAACGGGAGGGAAAACTGGCTCGAAAGGCGATCAAAATGCGGAGGCTCAAACTCGCGGTCAAAAATCCCAAATCAGCAACAACAATCCGCGAAAATCCCACTCAAGATGCTGAGTAATCAAAACTGATAGCCAAGCAGGCATGGCCTACGCCCAGGTATAACAATCCAAGCTGGGAATAAAGGACGTACTGAAGGCTCAACCGTGGAATCCAAGCTGCCTGCAAAACAGCGGTTCATCCTGCCACAACACTCATAGGGTTGGACTAATAAAGTGTGGACCGAAGATCCACCCACGGTAACTCCACCGCCACAATGGGAGGCATCACTAAATCACACAATTCCATCTCCCAACACAGGAAACACTAGCATTGGCGCTAATATCAGACACGTTATCCATTGGCCATGCTCTCTCGGCACCGCCAAGTCTAGAAGCTGCTCACCTCAAGAATGAAAGTCGGTCTCAGTCAACTTGAATAACATCCACTTGGTCGGGTTCCACCGCCGTCCCTACGGCTCGAACAAAGCGACCCAAGAAGGTATGCTTCTGCAGCTACAACTTGTACCTCAATAACTTGGCATACCACTTCATCCACACGGGCATGGTAGCACATCCACAAAGTGCTCCTCGTGCTCCAAGTCACTCTGGGAGTAAATCAAATTATCCTCGGAAAACACCACTCCCAGTTCGCCCAAGTACAACTGGGACATACAATCCCTCAGATCTTGAAGTCCACAGGGCATTCGTCATTCCATTGGGCCTCGCTAACAACTCATAATGCCACCACCGTGTCCAAAACGCCATCTAGGCGAAGTCCTCGGCTGTCTAACTCCAAGTGGGTGCTCGCATCATCCACCAACTGCCGGAGTATAATTCCATCATAAGGTCCTGGATACCATAAAAGGACCCTCACATTCGTGTATCAATGACGTGGCATCACCACAGTATACCAACGACGTGGCACTAGGTCAAACAGACCCCTCGATCCATCGGACCCTGCAACAGTGCCAAGTCTCTCTCTCAGCTCTACCGGCGATATCCAATGAGGTGCCGTCCGGGTGGCGCGGTTCCTCGAACCACGTCAAACGCAATCTCTATCTCCCTAACCGGCGGCATTACCAACAACTAAGGTGAAATCACACACGGGATCTCGCAGGCAACAGAGATATCTCTGAGTCCCGGTGCCGCCGTAAGCACCTCTCACCCTGTCGCTAAAACCAGAGTGCTCTAACAACCTCAACGAGCAAGCCTCCAATTGCCTGTCTTGCCGAAGATCAAGTCCTCTTTTGCCGCAGTCGAACATCCTGTGGCATAGTGCCCAACAATCTCAAGCATAAGGTCAAAACACCTAATTGCTATAATTTCCAATAACTCTGCCGGTGTCTCGCGGTCTCGGCCGCACTGGACATGATCCAAAAGCCTCCTCCACGTGCACAACAACAACAGGAACCTGTACCTCTAGTGCACGTGGTAACAAATCTGCCTCTAACCCATGTAAGAGTGGAGCATGCTCTAACTCCGACTACCGTGGTGAAATCCCACCTGCGACACTCAATCCACTACCGTGGCGCCCTCCAACCGGGCGGCACAGATTCATCCGCTCAAAGCAAGTGGTTGTCGCTCAATCTGCCTGAAAATCAGGGCTATCACTAGGAAGCACGACCTCTGTCTCTGATCACAATGAGGCGACGAATAAGGTCCTCCGCAGATAACAAATCCACGCTATCGCTGCGCCACTCTGATAAAATACTGATGTCGCCTTCGGGGTCCACTCGACCTCTGACATCTCGGGAATTCGTCATCCAAGAAAAGAAAATTAGTCATGCCCCTGCCGGCCGATCTGTCCTCCATCATCCGGCGCCAAGCGCCAAAATCCAGAACTCACCTCTGGCGGCAGATCCCTATCCAAAGGAACTGCAATGCCGCGCTCCATACACTGTGCCTGCTCCATCGAGGCGTCTAAATCCACAATGGAGGGACTGAATAACAGAAAGGTGCCCTGGCGCAATCCACTCCCAGTCTCATATATCCTATGCGCCTCGTCCCTCGATTCTAGAGCGCGCAGTTCAACAACTGCATACACTCACAAGCACAGGGAGGCTCTCAATTAATCACTCCATCACCACCAGCCGCGACTCTGCCTCCAAGGGCTCTAAACTCAATCTTACGAGTCGGGGTGGTTCATCTGCCAAATATGGCTCAATAGGTCGATCATGTCCCACAGCTCACCAGCTGTCAACCATCCACCCTGCCTCGGTGCCTCGACACTAAACCTTGGCACAGAGGGGGCTACTCAGTGCTCCGGCAACTGTGTCACCAAGACCAGCTGCTCCCTCAGCCGCTGACAAGCCTCAGACAATCCTGTCATCTGGGTCCGGGGTTCTCTGACCTCAATCCGGGTATCCGGCCCAAAACCAACTGCTCAAGCTCAACTGCTATGACAGGATGCACACGGGTCAAAACCCAGCGTCGGGGAGACACCGCTCGCCACGACGAAACAACAAAACAGTACACAACAACACTCGACCCAATCCAGCGAAAGTCTAAAGCATGTCACCCGTTCCACAGCATTATGTTGTCTGCAGCCAACATAATCACTTAGGAGAATAAACATGCCAATCACTCCTCCCGTCCCTCGGGAGAGGTATAAAACTCAATCAGGACTCTCGCAAAAATCACGACTCTCACAAAGTCAACCAAGGGTCAAACCAAAAGCCTAGGGTTTCTAAGTCCACCATGACCTACAACCTAGGCTCTGATACCACTCTAATCTGTCACGCCCCGGGGTCGAAACTGCGACCCGGGCCCGCCAAACAGATCCGCCACCTATGCCAACCTGCATAGGCGAAGCGTCCTACCTGCAAGAAAAGTACTATAACTAAACAGATATCAGAGCTATAAATAAAAAATCTGCTGTAACCAAAATCAATCACTGTACAACTGGAAATGAAAGCAACACTGTCTGCCTCCCAAAATAATAATAATACAAATCCTCGAGTACAAGCTCTAAGCCCAACCGGGAGGTAACTCCAATATATATACAACAGTGTACAGTCTCTCAATACAAAATATCCTCACTACAAGTCTCTCAAAAGAGGAAAAGAAACCGCTAATCTACTGATGATCTCCTCAGAAGGGTACCGCTACTCTCCAACGCCGGGTAGGGATCTAGCTCGCGACTCCCTCGCCACGATCAACAACCGCAGAGTCGGCAACACCTGCTAAGACTCTGCAAAACAAAGAAGAGGAGAGAAAAGGGGGGAAAACCCCCAAAGGGTGTGAGAACTACTCCAAAAGGGAGTTCTCAGTGGGTACCACCGCCAGACCCGACGGTCTGCCCACCAAGTCCTCAAGAGACAAAAACTAACCCAAGTCATAAGACTGAATTGAGTAAGCTGGAAACTCTCAACAGCTACCCTGCCCCTAACTAAAGGCTAAAAGGGGGAGAACCAAACAGTGGTATGCAACCCCTAGCACATGAAGTGCACCACCGACCCAATCGAACTGACTGCCACATCTGGTCCAGTCAAACCTGCGCCCACCTACAACCACCTCCCGCTGACGGGCAGGAATTACGTAGGGCGTCCAAACGGACAAGCTCGCTATCGAGGAGAGAAACATGCAGGCTATGGTCAAAATCCACGCTCTCTCTCAGAACGGATAGAATCAAGATGCTCAACCTCTCACACAGCGGTCAAAGTATTCGCAACAACACGGGACCACCGTCAACCAGACGGCTCTCAACAATACTAGCACTGATCTAAACTCAACTACCAGTCTGCACTCGGCCCCCAGGCACGAGTGTAACAATAAAAGTATCTGACCGAAATAAACCCAATCAAATGAACCGGTATGACACCCGGTACTGCCTGCTCTGCCGTCGAACTCAGTAACTGATCGGCACACTGCTCGATCTCAAGATAGGTAACGGACCGGCACACGGCTCGGTCAAAAATATAAGTAACAGACCGGCACACGGCTCGGTCAAGCCTACCTCCGGAGTGGCACTCGAGGGGAGCGACCCACACGAGTAAAGTACATCTCAGTAACAAGTATCTCTGTCAAGTGTCTCAATGTAGCAGGACTGGATCACGACTTTGATCAAAGTGGGAAAGCTCAACCACTAAGGAAAGACCCGACCTCAATCGGATACACTAAACGATAAGTGGGAAACTCCATCCACTAAAGAAACTGATACCCAATCAGGTGCATAGAGAAACACCCGGTCAACCGCCCAATATCCGCGGTTGCCGCAAAGCCCCACAACTAAACCAACCTGCCCAGACACGATGTCCCGACTATACACTACCCAGACCCCCTGCTCGAACCCGAGCAACACTGACCACCTGACTAACAAGAAGGAGAAAAGAAAAGCATGGTTTCTCCTAAGTCAAGTTCCAATAAGTAGTGCAGCAGTAAAAGATGGCCTAACTACATGACCATACAAGCATGCAATTGTCCTCAAGGAAATAAAAGGGGGCTAAAGCATAATAATAGTTCCTTAGGAATAAGCAACATGCCGGAATCCCAAAACTAGACCTGTCCACTATTCAGGGTTCATCAATAGAATGATCATAATAACTCCTCAGAGTACAAATCCGCACATAGCTACGAAATCCTGTCCCAAAGCATAATCCACCACATGAAAGGCTATGTGCTAACATGGCATGTTACATAATCTCATAGGGTAACATTATCCTAGGTAAGCTTACACTAGTCATCACATAGATGTCCAAGTCATGCAAGTCCTCAGTATATCTCATAAATACTATTCTTGCAATCATTTATACAATTATCATTAACCAGCTTACCTACTTACCAACATGAACCATGTACCCTAAACATGCATGCATCAGTCATAGAGGGGTGACATCCCCACAAGTGGACTTATATTTGCCACAGCATAACCATTGCTTTAAACAATTACTGATAATAAGCTTACCCACCTGAAGCGCTTAAACCAAGGCAAACCTGAAGTCGGTGAAGGGGGTAGACGCCCACGGTCCAAAATCTGCCAACATAACACCCTCGGTACAAGTCGCGCAAGCCTCGGCCTCAAACAGCTGAAAACACCCCTGAGTACAACAATAAGGCTTAACATTACACTTTTATTCCAAAATCAACCAAACACACACAATCTGAAAATCAGTCCCAAAGCCGTGCATATTTCACCTGCTGCAAGTGCCCAGAAAAATCCAATAAAATACCACAGTAATCCTCGCGTCGATACCTTCGAACGAGTACCTGCACGTCCAATTCCGAGCTCCCTACACCGAGAAACAATTCCGACAAGGGAATCACCCCGAATTGAACAACTACTCAAAAACTGTAGCAACAATACTGTTCACAGATAAACTTCACCTTCGAGAAATATTCAAAAAATTCCAAGAAAATTTGGGCATATTCCTCGTGATGTGTAGATGCAAATCGCCTCTTGAATCGCCCCAATCCGATGCCTGTGCGCGAAGATATCACCAAAACACTGCTCCGCTGTCCCAGAACTCCGCCCCAGAAAAGAGGTTACAAGATGATCCGAAAAACCATGAAAAGCTCGGAATGGGAAAGACCAGTAAACATGGGAAACATAGCCCTACCTGTCGTGAAGCCAACGGCGCAAGAATCACAGAAAAAGGTGCTCGGGGTAGGCCGGGGGAGTCCTCGCACCAAAACGCGACGAGAAGACCACAAACGAACGAGCGTCGCGCCGCGCCGTAAAAATAGAAACCTCGATAAGCGTGCCACCAAAAATCCCAAAACTTTGCAGAAAGATGCAGCCAAACTAGGGGATCAACTTTGCTGAAGGCACCCCGGCGAGAAGAGGCTCGGAAATGGCGGAAAAAGGGAGAAGAAGAGGGCTCGGATCGCCTTTTATAGGCTGCAGAAACAAATGGGAAAATAACGGATAAGTTCCCGATTTCCGGGCGCTGGGAGTTTTCGGGGCGCGCAACTGTAAGCAGCCCGAAATCCCCGCGCCCAGACACCTGTAGGCCCGCCGAAAAAATCGTCCTGGGCACTCCACGTCGCCCGCCAAACAGGCGACAGCCGAACCCGCCGCACGCGTCGCGCCAGACGTGGCCACCCGCGGACGACCGACCAACGTGGCACGCACCCCGGTCAACGCCCGCCTGCCGCGCCCACGTGCCCGCCTGACGCCGCCGCCTGCCACCCTGCCGCGCACAGTAGACCCACCAATAGGAGAATGCCCGTGTCAAGCCTCTGCCTAGTGATCCGGTGCACGAAATCAGCGTGGACCGAACCAATAGCAACCTGCCGCGTGTCCAAGCCCGGTGCACCATAAACCAATGAGCCATCCCGAAATACTGCGTAGACCAACCGCCGTAAACCCTCCTCTAGGATGATGCCAACGTGTCCACCCCCGGTGCACCATGCGCCCCGCACTCTCCGTAGACCGCGCCCCGCGGACCGCCCACTCCTGAGCCGCCACGCGCCAGCCCCCGGTGCACGCCTGCCGCGTGGACCGGGCGGCCCGCGCCATCCGTCCGCCGCGCTGCCTGCGGCCGCTCCGCCGCTGCCGCCGCCGGCCGAAACACTGTTCCGGCGTGAACAGTAGTCCGGTAGCTCAAAAATGACAAGTGGGTAGTCCGTTTTAACCGTTTTTCGCGCGCTGAATCCGAATTTGATGTCCATTTCGCCAAATTCCAACTCAAAATTTGCCGAAGGCATCCGGAAAGGTATCCTTCGGTACAAACTTCGCGCTGAGTCCAAATTTAATATCCACTTCGCGCGAAACCACTTCTAACGATCCGACGGAGTCCAATGATCACCCACGTGATCCATATAACACACTGAGCCCAACACAATGTCCAATTGGGGCACAAAATCCACCAACACGCCCACATAGGCCTCCGGGAGCTGTAGATGATCCAGTAATCTCGTACGTGGGGATCCAGGTCTCAACCTTGGTGGGAATTTTGTACACAACTCTAAACACCCAATGGAGATCCAAGCACCAAGCAATAACAATAAAAATTAAATACAAGAAACAATGATTTACGTGGTTCGGCAATGCTACATCCACGAGAATAAGTAAAGAAGTTCACTATCACCTCATGGAGATTAGAAAGAGAGATACACATAGGAGAGATTCACCTTTCCTCAAAGATAAGAGCAGGTCTAACAATCTCTAATTCTATAAATGGTGTAAACCACACCTCACACGGAGATTCACCTCCTTCGTGATAGATTCAAGATGAAACCAAAACCTATGCTTTTTCTTTTCTCCCACTTCTTTTTATTCTCTCTAATATTTTTTAATAATCTAATCACCCATACTTTGGCCTTTAAAAGATGAAGCTATTAAATATGGGCCTTTGATCAAAATATTATGATCCACGACTTACAAGTAAGAGGCCAATATATATAATCAGAAAATAGAATAGAAGATTTTGACTTCACCAAATTACATGCTAATAACAAAACCCATTGTAATTTAATCAACACAATCTATACTTGAAGGCAATATCCATATCACATAAGCTTCATCACAATGCATTGTTCTCCAACATTCCATCTACGTCTCGATCATCCGAGTGCTTTCTACAAAATTTGAGCTTTCCGTAGGAACAATTTTGTCAAACATATCCTCAAGGTTTTCTTTATATCGATCTTTCTACATTATTACGACAATCTACATCCATCGCATAAACGTGAAACATGATTACATATGCTTAGAATTAAATTTCATACGCGCATTATTTCCAAGGGATCACTTTGATTATCACAATGCCGACATATTTGTTTTGTATAATCCAATTGTGGCAAGTTTAGGTTCAACTAAATCAATCCTTAGGTGCTTGATAGGCAAATTTCGATTTCGTAGAGGATTTTTTATGAGATTTTTATTTTTAACCGTTCATTTTAAGGATACTCATTCACTACGCAAAGAAAGTCAAAAAATTATAAAATTTGGTTTCTAGATAGTTCCAATATTTTAGATCATGTCTAACGGAACCGATCGTCGAATCGGTTATCCCATCAATGAAAGCAACTTACAAGTACGAAGGCCTCCATACTTTCGAAAGTATAGGAGCTTAGCTATATATATATATATATATATATATATATATATATATATATATATATATATATATATATATATATATATATATATATATATATATATATATATATAGAGAGAGAGAGAGAGAGAGAGAGAGAGAGAGAGAGAGAGAGAGAGAGAGAGAGAGTTCGGCTACTATGCTATTAATAGCACCAAGTATTTTGTGCTATCAAGTTTTTTCTACCCTTAGATCAACCCCTTTGATCATATCTACCCATTAGATTTTCCTATTTTCCTAACCACCCATTAAACCCAACGGGTATCATCTCAACCGCACATCTTTTAATCTAAGGGTTAAAAACTTAATAGCACTAATGATTTAGTGCTATTAATAATATTCCAGCCTAACTTTATATATATATTGTTATAATTTGGTTTAAATTTATAGTTATCAAAATTAATATTAAATCCTAATCCAATTAGGATAAGATATAATTTGGATTTGTTTTGAACTATTTGGATTGTTAGTAGGAGTCTAATTCAACTAAAATTAAATTAGAGTCTAATTAAATTCTAGTTCGGAGCCCTATATTATATATACGCGCTACGACTTCATGAGAGGAGATCAAGCTCTCAATTAGATCCAAGTTATTCCCTTGTTTCTTGGTTGTGGGTCGTCACGAAGCGAGGGTCGTCACGAAGCCGCCGCCTATCGTCACAGCCGCGGCAGCATTACAGAGAGCAAGCAGAGCCTTTTTCTTTTGGAGCTACAATTAGTTATTTGCTAATTAAAGGCTACGCACGGTAGAGAGTAGCAGTGCATATTGCACTTTGGAGCTCTAATTAATTTGGTTTTCCTTTTGAGGTATATCGCGTGTATTTGGTGCTTCGTGTTTTCAGAGTGAGATTTCTTTTGTACTTCGCCTTCGACAGTAATAAAGTTTTTGCTCCGTCTTCTCCCGTGGATGTAGACCAGTGGTCGAACCATGTAAATTTTGTGTGCTTTATTTTTCTTCTCTCGTTCTTGATTCTCTTTTGGTATTTTAGTGCCCAACGAACTAGATCTTTTCCACTTTTGTCATAACAAACTGGTATCAGAGCCGGATTGTTCGTTTGGGTGTTCAAGATGTCTACAAAATTTGAGATCGAAAAATTTGATCGCTCCAGCAGCTTCGCACTGTGGCAAGTTAAGATGCGCACAGTTCTGACGCAACAGAGGTTGCAAAAGGCACTGTTTGGGAAAGAGAAGATGTCCAGCATATTGACAGAGGAGAAGAATGAGGATTTGGATGCCAAAGCTCTTACGGCGATTCAGTTATGTCTCTCCAATGAGGTTCTACGTGAAGTTCTTAATGAGAATACCACCGTGGCTCTATGGTTGAAACTCGAGTCTCTTTATATGACGAAATCTCTCACAAATAAATTATATTTGAAGCATCGGTTATTTATGCTACGTATGTAGAAAGGTACTTCTATCAAATCTCATCTTGATGAATTTAATTCGATTATTACGGATTTATGATTAATAGATGTAAAAATTGAGGAAGAAGATGAAGCCCTTTTATTGTTATGTTCTTTACCTCCCTCGTACAAGCACTTTAGAGAAACCTTTCTTTTCGATAGAGATACCCTATCTATTGAAGATGCCAAGTTGTCTCTACTTTCAAAAGAACAAATTGATCGGCAGATTAATGGTAATTTGAGTGAAGGTACTGCAGAAGGTCTTGTTGCAAGAGGGAGGCCCAAAGAAAAGGGTTTTACCACCAGTAGACATAAATCAAGGTCAAAGTCACGACATAGGAACTTGGTATGTCATTTCTGTAAGAAGAAATGTCATATCAAATCCGAATGCTTTAAGCTAAAGAAAATGAATGAAGATAAACAAGAGCAAAAAAAGGAGAACCCAGCAGAGGCTAGCGTTGCTGATGGCAGTTCTAATAGATCGGAATATGTTCTCATAGTGTCTGATCAAAATAAACTTAGTAATAATTGGATCATGGATTCGGCTTGCTCCTATCATATGTGTCCCAGTCGGGATTGGTTTTCCACATATGAATCTATTGAAGGTGGAGTAGTTTTGATGGGTAATGATTCTTCATGCAAAACTATTGGGATAGGAACAGTACGAATTAAGATGCATGACGGCATGGTGAGGACTCTATCTAATGTTCACCATGTTCCGGATTTGAAGAAAAATCTTATTTCGTTAGGTCTCCTTGATGCTAATGGATACAAGTATACTGCTGAAGGTGGAGTTATGACAATTAGCATAGGTGCTCTTGTTCTGATGAAAGCCAAGATGGTTGAAAACCTATATATATTGCAAGGATCTACTGTCACTGGTTCTGCGGCTACTTCCTCGTCTTCCATTTCGAATTCTGAAATTATAAAATTATGGCACATGCGTTTGGGGCACATGAGCGAGCGTGGAATGATTGAATTAAGTAAGAGAGGTCTCCTATGTGGCCAGAGTATAGGAAAATTGGAGTTTTGTGAACATTGCGTATTTGGCAAGCAGAAACGGGTAAAGTTCAGTACTGCAATTCACAAAACGAAAGGTACTTTGGATTATATTCATTCCGATCTTTGGGGGCCCTCACGTGTTCCGTCTAAAGGTGGTGCTCGATATATGCTTTCCTTTATCGACGATTATTCCAGAAAAGTTTGGGTGTTTATGTTAAAACACAAAGATGAGGTGTTTAAGCACTTTAAACAATGGAATGCTATGATTGAAAATTAGACGGGAAGAAGATTAAGCGACTTCGAACAGATAATGGTTTAGAATTCTGTTCAATTGAGTTTGATGAATTTTGTAAAAATGAGGGTATTGTTCGTCACAGAACAGTCAGACATACTCCGCAGCAGAATGGAGTGGTGGAACGTATGAATAGGACTCTCTTAGAAAGAGCACGTTGTATGCTCTTGAATGCTGGTTTATCAAAGGACTTCTGGGCAGAGGCAATTTCTACTGCTTCTTATTTGGTGAATCGTTCTCCGCATACAGCCATTGTGTGTAAGACTCCAGAAGAGGTATGGTCTGGTAAACCTGCTGATTATTCTACTTTAAGAGTATTTGGATGCCCTGCATATGCTCATGTTAATAATGGTAAATTAGAACCTAGAGCTCTAAAATGTATTTTTCTAGGCTATGCATATGGGGTGAAGGGCTATCGATTATGGTACCCTAATCCTAAAGCATCTAAATTTCTTATCAGTAGGGATGTTACTTTTGATGAATCTGCTATGCTTCACCCAAAATTGGAATCTTCTTTTTTAGAGAAAGCGAAGGATGCTAAGAAGCAGGTAGAGCTTGAGAATGATAACTCAGTATCTTTGCAGAAGGTCTTATTTCTAATCCAGTGCAGGTACATGACAACTCCGAAGCAGAAAAAACTCCGACGCAAGAGCAATATAGTATTGCTACAGGTAGAGAGAGAAGGAAGATAAAACCTCCACAACGATATACAGACATAGTGGTCTATGCTTTATCGGTGGCTACGGAGACAGTTGATGCTGGTGAGCCTTCCACGTATACATAAGCTATTTCAAGTACTGACTCTGACAGGTGGCTAGTTGCAATGAATGAAGAGATAGAATCTCTTCATAAGAACCACACATGGGATTTGGTGAAATCACCAGAAGGAAAGAAAATCATCGGTTGCAAATGGATCTTCAAAAGGAAAGAAGGTACCCCAGGTTTTGAAGATGCTCGATATAAGGCAAGATTGGTCGCAAAGGGCTATAGTCAGATAGAGTGTGTTAATTTTAATGATATTTTCTCACCTGTTGTTAAACATAGCTCTATTCGTATGTTGCTCTCCTTAGTTGCTACTCATGACATGGAGTTGGAGCAACTGGATGTGAAGACAGCTTTCTTGCATGGCGAGCTTGAAGAACAAATTTATATGCGGCAGCCTGAGGGTTTTGTTATTCAGGGTAAGGAAGATCATGTCTGCTTATTAAAGAAATCATTATATGGTTTAAAATAGTCTCCCCGGCAATGGTATAAGCGATTTGACTCGTGTATGGTTGGTTGTGGTTACTCAAGGAGTAAGCGAGATAGTTGTGTTTATTTCAGGAAGCTTGATAATGATATATTCATTTATTTGTTGCTTTATGTTTATGATATGCTTATTGCTTCAAAAGACATGTCTGAAATTAACAAGTTAAAAACACAACTAAGTTACGAATTTGAGATGAAAAACTTGGGAGCAGCTAAAAAGATTCTCGGTATAGAGATTCTTAGAGACCGAAAGTCCGGGAAATTGTATTTGACTCAGAAGAAATTTATTGAGAAAGTTTTGGAGCGTTTTGGAATGAAAAATGCTAAGCCCGTAAGTACTCCGTTTGCTTCTCATTTTAGGCTCTCAGCTGTTTTGTCACCACAATCAGTTGAAGATGAGATGTATATGTCCCATGTTCCCTATTCTAGTGCAGTTGGAAGTCTTATGTATGCAATGGTCTGCACTCGTCCAGATATTTCACATGCATTCAGTGTTGTGAGTAGATACATGACTAATCCCGGCAAGACACAATGGCAGGTTGTGAATTAGATTCTTAGATACTTAAGAGGAATGTAGTATCCGTACTTTTCGGACATCGCCCTTGAACCTTGTTGGGATAAGTTTAGCTATAGTAGCGTCCCTCGTTATGGTCCATAGTGAGTAGTGTGTTGGCGTTCGTTCTTAATTTTCGGGGTTAGGGCTCGAGAAACGATGAACGGTGGAGCGATCGGATCTGAAATCCGACTTCCGAATCTCTTGGAATAGAATTTTAAAATCGTGGTGTCAGTACCGTGCATCGGAATCCGTGCCGCATAAATTCGCACGCTTTTCGAGGCAACGGAGTAGGTTCCTTTTGGATCGGATTAGCAACTGCATTTGTGCGAGTGTAAAACAAGTCGTTAGTTAACCTTCTTTTAATCCCTTTGTTTTACGCTCGAGGCTAGGGTTTGGGGGAGATATCCTTCGAACTATATAAGTAGCGACCTGTTGTCCGCCAAGATAGAAAGAACCCTAGTAACCTAGCCGTCGGGAGAAAGAAAGTAGGAACCTCGTCACCTCGCAACCTAGCGGACCGGAGGCCGAGGACGAGGACGAGGCGGGGAGCGGATTCGGAACCTGGTACCACGAGAGACGGGATCGGATCATCCTCGTGGAAACCTCGAGGTGAGCGTTGCTTGTTTCTTGGGTTTCTCTTGGCAGTTTAGAGTCGTGTTGCCCTAGCCTCGGCCTTCGCCGCCGCCGCCGTCGCGCTGCCGTTGTCGTCGCCGCGCTAAGCCCGCGTGGCTCTGTGCCGCGCGGGGCTCTGCCGCCGCGCCGCCCGCTTGGGCATGCGCCCGCGCGTGGCTCGTTGTCGCCGCCGCGCTGTGCCCGCATGGCTCTGTCTCGCGCGGGGCTCTGCCGCCGCGCCGCTCGCGTGGGCTGCGCCCGCGCGGGGCTCGCTGTCGCCGCCGCGCTGTGCCCGTGTGGCTCTGTGCCGCACGGGGCTCTACTGTAATAACCGTAATTTTTAAAATTCAAAATTTAAGTTTAAATAATTTTTTGGAATATTTAAATAGCAAAAATAGGCAATTAATAGTCAATAGTGGCCCAAAAATATCGACTTTTGATCGGGGCCTAATCTTGAAAATTCGAGATCGCCATTGCGATCGTCTCGTCGAAACATGAAAATTTTATATTCAGTTGTCGACGATCTGACGATCAGATCTTTCAGAAATCAGCAAAGAAGAAGCGGGTCCCACAACTTAAGTTGTGAATAGTAACCCCTTATTTTAATTCCCTCTTGATCGCTAACGGCCGTTTCGTCGTCTGGAAACCCAATATAGGGGTATGAGTAATGGATCCTAACTAATTTCGACGTTCTGAGCGCAATGGCACTGACGGATTTCGCGTTTGGCGACCCGGGTGCATCGGAGTGCGTGCAATATACCGCAAATCGTCGAATTAAATGGCCCGAGATTTTATCTAAGCATCAAACGAACCAAACAAATATGCTACCTGACAGGTCTCGACGAGCCGGACGTCGTGGCGAAGTCCGTTTCGCAAAACGTCGAGCGGATTTTCTCGAAATGCGTGAAAAGTGGCCAAAATGCAATATTTCCTATACAAACTTAATATTTTATGTACCTTAGTGCATGGGACTTAATCTATAGGGTCCTAAGTGTAATTGTAACCTATAGCAAGAGGCTCGGATGCTAGGGATTTAGTGTGAACCTGGTTTGAGGAAATATTGCAAAGGAATCTTTGCATTTAGTGTAAATGGCCTTTGGTCTCCTTACGTGGTGATCGAGGGGTTAGAAGGGGATCCAAAGCATCACCTAGATTTTCTGCACCTCCCAGACTTAGCCCGAAATGATGGACAACCTATTTACACCATGCCATTGAGAGAGTACTTGGGAGAGAGAGAAAGAAGAGAAGGTTGGGCCAAGTTCTTCCAAGGTTGAAGTAGGATTACTCTGGGGATTTCTAAGCATCCTCACCAGCCTCTGCTTCTTCTCCATCAAGCCCTAGAGCAAGGATGGCCAAAGATGGAACCCATAGTTTGAGTGTGAAACCGAGAAAGAAAGAGAGAAAGAAAAGGTTGGAACCAACCCTTACCAAAAATTGTTTTGGAGCTTTGGAAGAGTTCCTCTGTACCAGAGGACCCTGCTGGAGCTTGCCGTGGCCGTGCGTGCAAGAGGAACAAAATCCGGCTTCATCCCATCTTCTTCCAACTCGGCCAAGGTAAGTTCTCTCCAACCTCGGTTTGTTTGAACCCAAGACTTGTAGCAGTAGCTTAGTGGGGACCCATAGATGCTCTGTACCAAGCCCGAGCTCCCCATGCAAAGCGCATGGCCGGCGGGGGCCAACTATGGCCGAAAACATAATAAAACTCCACCTTGACATAACTCGGCATATAACGAACCAACTTAGCTAAATATTGGTGTGCCAGAACAGAAGGATAGGTAGATTAAATCTGCAAAGTTTTGTTGAAGTTAGTGGAGTATTTTGGAAGAAAATCAAAGCCCTAGTTTTTGTGGAAATTGCACCATGGCCGAGCTACTTGCTCCGGCGCCGGCGAGTCTCCCCGCCTCCGGCCAAGTGGTCGGGAAGCTTCCTGGGATCAAGTAGATCCCAGCCAAGCCCTTGCATGAAGCCCATGCAGCCTCGGGTGAAATCCACCATTAGAGGGTGGAGAAGCTCAAACCGAGCTCCTCGCCGCCGCGTCGCCACCGTGTCTGGGTGCAGGGCATGGGCTCAGAAAGACTCACTTAAGTATTTAGCACCTGTTGGTGCTTGTGGTTAAGTCCCAGATCCCATGGAATGAGCATCACAAATTTCGATGCATGGGTCACCATCTTCCTCCTCGGGCCTGAGCCAATTTGGAGGTTGAGGTTGCTCCAAGATGATGAGAACAGCACCTGGAACCCAGGGGAATATTTCGATCCAAGTGTGAGAGGCCCAGGTCCTGAGAATGCTGAGATCCAACTTTGTGTTGGTGTTGAAGAGTGTGTGTAAAGTGTGCACATAAGGTGTTTGAGGAAATGCCTCAATGAGAATTTATTTGGAGTTAGGCTTCAAGTTGAATACGAAAGTTACTCAGAATTGTCCCCTGAGCTTGATGCTCACTTCAGATCAACTTGGATCTGTGTGGACAAGTGTATGGTGCATTGTGAATGTGTGTGAGAGCAAGAATATGGTTCTGGTTGAACCAGCAGGAATGGGCTGCCAAGATGGTGAGCCCCAGTGTCCTTGCGATGTTTGAAGACCTATTTATATACAAAGTTTTGCTATATGATGCCTAGATGTAAAGTTAGGTCCTAATCAAGCCTAAATGTAATAATTTCTTAAAAACTGTACTAGGGGCTGTGTGAAAAGTTGTAACAGTGTACTCCTGGCTATTTTGGGGTCACTGAACGCGATGCTCGCGTTTATTTTTGGTTTTGACGAGCCAAAGAAGCGAAAATGCATTTCGGCTAGGTTAGAGGAGTAAATTATGGCCCAAAGTTTTCCTCGGGCATCGTGCTGCCACAAATGGGTGAGCACGGCGTTCAGCAAGTCAAAGGTCACCTGCTGGAGGTGACGGCTCGTAAAAATGATTTACCGTTTGAGAGAACGTGCCAAAACAATGGTTATTTAGTGTATAAAGCCCAGTCTGAATAAACCCAGGGGCCCTGCTGCAATTGTTACACCCTGGAAAGGTTAGATAAATATTCTAAAGTAGTGTTGGCCTATTAGTGGAGTTCCCTGGGGGTTTCTGAAAAGCTAAATTGCTTTATGTAGCACAAATCGACGAACTGGTCGGTTCGCGCTAGTTGCGCCTTGAGCATTGATAGACCCTGAGTTGTCATCTGGTATTATTGTAGGGCCCAGTCGTCAGGAGCCAGCCGTGATCCGTCTTGTGGTTGTCGCGACCGTCTACCTTCTGGTGGAGTCGTTGTTCCTCCTTTATACAGGTGGGTTTTCTTCGGTCCGCGTTTTATCAGGTCGGCCCTATTGGGTGCCGTGGTAGGTTGGACCCCTGTTCTTGGTGTAGCCCTGAACCTATGCTTTAGCCTTACTATATGCTTTCATTCCAGCATTCAGTCATTTCAGCTATATTGCCTGATCTTACATATGAGCCTTTCGTTATACTCTATTCTTCACTGCATGTTTAGAATAGGAGTTCTGGTCTCAGTACCTGGCATGATTTGCATCAGTATCGATATCCCGATGGGGATTTCCTCGGCTTCTCGCCGACTGTCCGGTCTATTGACCGTGGATTGAGATTCAGCATTATGATTGCTATTGAGTTATACTTGCTCTTACTACTTGTTTGCATATCAGCACAAAATCCTTACATCTGCATAACCTTGATCCTACAGATGAGCTTTTATTATGCCTTGATTTCCAGCAGTAGTTATACATCATATTTATATTCCAGCAGTTGCTTGTTTATCATGTTGAGTTATATCATGATTTCTTCAGCAGTTGTTATGCATTTTCTGGACACATGCCATGCTTGATTGGACACTAGCATAGTCTATACCTGTCTCTATTCTTCACTGCATGATTAGAATAGGAGATACTACTTCAGTATGTGGCATGTTATACTAGTATCCCAGTGGGGATTTTCCTCGGCTTCTTGCCGTCTTTGTGGTCAGTGTACCATGGTTTGAGCATCAGCACAGTGTACCATGGTTTGAGCATCAGCATTATGATCGCCGTCGAGCCAAGCTTTCAGTCACGCACACCGGCGGTTTGGCCACCGTCACGGTGTTCTTTATCGGTAGAGAGGTCTTATCGACCCGTGAGCCTAGTGGGGTTATGATAGCTTGATTGGGTGTCCAAAAGTGGTTGTTGCCTGAGGCCCCAGTGACCAAAAGTGGTTGTTGCCTGAGGTCATATGCTCCATGGCAAATTTAGCCTGAGGCCCTTGTGGCCAAAAGTGGCAGGGATTGGGTATATTTGTGATGATTACTTTTGATGCATTATCCTTGTTTATCATTTACTGCTTGCCAGATTATCAGTGATAGCATGATTGTTTCCTGCTTATCAGTACAGTATATTCATTCCTGCTTGTCAGTTATAGCATGATCATTCATTCCTACTTGTAGTCTTATCAGTGATAGCATGATCAGCTCTATATATGATTACACTGCTCAGTTGATTAATCCATGATTGATGATACTCTGCTGAGATTATATACCTGTTTTCTATCTTTCAGCTTATCCTACTCTTGCTATCCGCTTATTATTGTACCCAGTAGGTACGGCTTGCTATTTCCCGGCCCGTCGTGCCCACTGGGATACACTCCGGTGTGTCTCACACCCTCGGGTGACTGTTTTTCAGGTCGAGCGGGTGCTGGGATGTCGGGACGAGTTGGTGAGGTTCCGAGTTAGCAATCGACCCTGGACAGCCGTTTATGGTTTAGCAAGTTGTCAAAATTGTAAATAATTGTTTAAATGTTGTAACATCTTTTAGTAGTACGTAGTTTAGACTACTCTGATGTTGTTGTGAAAGCTAGCCGTGCATATATAGAAAAGGCTCAATTCCATAGGGGATTAGGACTCTTCTATATATGTGGCGGTCTGTCATTGCCCTGGCTTGGTTTTGAAACTCTGATATATAAAAAAAAAATTTAGACCCACTTTTGAATCTCGGGGCGTGACATCTGCCGCCGCGCCGCCCACGTGGGCATGCGCCCGCGCAGGGGCTCGCTGTCGCCGCCGCGCTGCGCCCGCTCTATGCCGCGCGGGGCCCTGCCACCGCGCCGCCCGCGTGGGCATGCGCCCGCGCGGGGCTCGCTGTCGCCGACGCCCTGCGCCCGCGTGGCTCTGTGCCTCGCGAGGCTCTGCCGCCGCGCCTCCCGCGTGGGCATGCGCCCGCGTGTGCATGCACCCGCGCAGGGCTTCCTGTCGCCGCCGCGCTGCGCCCGCGTGGGCATGCGCCCGCGTGGGCATGCGCCCGCGCGGGGCTCGCTCTCGCCGCCGCGCTGCGCCCGCGTGGCTCTGTGCTGCGCGGGGCTCTGCCGCCGCGCTGCGCCCGCGTGGCTCTATGCCGCGCGGGGCTCTGCAGCAGCGCCGCCCGCGTGGGCATGCGCCCGCGTGGGGCTCGCTGTCGCCGCCGCGCTGCGCCCGCGTGGCTCTGTGCCACGCGGGGCTCTGCAGCCGCGCCGCCCGCGTGGGCATGCGCCCGCGCGAGGCTCGCTGTCGCCCCCGCGCTGGCTTGCGCCCGCGCGGGGCTGTACCGCCGCGCCGCCCGCGTGGGCCTGTGCCCGCGCGGGGCTCTGCCGCCGCGCCGCCCGCATGGGCATGCGCCCTCGTGGGGCTCGCTGTCGCCGCCGCCGCTCGGCTCCTTTCGTGTTCCCGCTGTGTGTGTTCGTGTCCCGACTGTCACTTAATTATTGTTGAGTCGTTCGTGTGTAGTGTCTTCGCATTAATCTTCGGTCTTAATGGTTGTTTTTCTGGGGACTCCATAGGTCGGGGTGTCGTTTGGGGGCTGTGAGTCAACTGCAGGTGTTCCGACCAAACGCTGTTCAGGTGGGTACCCTTCTCTGTCACTTCAGGAATGTGGTAAAAATTTATGTCTTGTCATGAATAAAGCAACACTTATATCGTAATCGTGTCTAACCCCTATTTTACATAAGCATGTTTATTACTAATATCTCTGGCGACTGCAGGTCGCTCTAGTTTATGATACACACAATTATCACGTTATGAGCCCAAGGTTGCTTGCATGCACACCGGTGGTTTGGCCACCGCACTGGTGTATTTTTGTCGGAAAGTTGGCACGGTGGCCCGTGTACCCCACGACTAGTGATGATGGGGACCTCTCACGGCTGCTCAGGGGTCGCACGAGCGCCGTGGAGGGGATATAAGCAATCATGAGAGGCAGGTGCACATACTTGATTGTTACAGGGGCAGGTACACATGTCTGTTTTGTTATAGGGTACCGTGGCTCTCTTGGGAGGGGGTAAATACGGACACGCTGGTGGCTCGGTTTGCGTTATTTTCAGTTTCTCTCGTTATCACCTATATTTTGTTACCCCATGTTTATGTTGCATCTTGGTAGTATCACTGACTCCCCACTCTGTGACAGGTTGGTCGGGCGCGGGCACGGGATGGATGTGTGGACAGTTTACGAGGATGTGTCATTTGTTTTGGCATTGCTATGAGTGATGTTGCTAGGTTTTATTCATGTTTATCTCCTTAGTTTTTTGTGCTGTGTGAGTGGGTTCGACTGTGCTGTGGTGTGGATGTTCAAATTACTGTGGTGACCTTGTTTGCTTTCATACCCTGTAGTTATTCGGCCTATTTTCAAACCAGAAAAAATGTTTGCGAAAACGCCTCTTAACACAACGAGTGTCGTGTAGGCACCGATTTGAAAACCCATAGATTTATCCTTTCTAAATATCGACGGCCGTGTTAAGTAGTTATGGTACCCTCTCTTACTGTTGTGTACGATGATTGTGGTTAAAGTGTGATCGAGACTACATGCGGGTTGCTATGCCTATCTAAGTTGAAACCGTCGTGCACGTGCAAAGGAGACTCCGCCCTCGGGGTCGAGGAATTTGCATGTGTGGCAGGTCTGGCGCGCACTGGGGACACTGTAAAGAAAAAAATTTAATATTTCACGTTTTCCGCTTAACCGAAAAACCCCTGGGGCGTGACAAGGAACTTCTGATATACATCTAGAGTTTGGGAGATCCGATGACACTTTAGTTGGTTTTGTTGATTCAGACTTTGCAGGCGATTTGGACAGACGGAGATCACTTACAGTATATGTGTTTACTCTTGGTGGTTGTTCTATTAGTTGGAAAGCTACTTTGCAGCCTATTGTTGCTTTATCCACCACTGAGGCAGAATATATTGCTATAACGGAGGCTGTAAAAGAAGCTATTTGGTTGAGAGGCTTATATGAAGAGCTTACTTCTAGTCAGGAGACTATTGTCGTTCATTGTAACAGCCAGAGTGCTATACATCTTTCTAAAGATCAAATGTTTCATGAGAGAGCAAAACATATTGATATCAGGTATCATTTTGTTCGTGATGTGATAGCACAAGGTGATATTATCGTGAAGAAGATAGGTACGACAGACAATCCAGCGGATATGTTGACTAAGTCTTTTTCAGTAACTAAGTTCAAGCATTGCATGAACTTGGTTGGTGTGTGCAGCAGTACTTGAGAACCTCTTTGAGGTTTTAGTGGAGAAGATGGAAATTCAAGTCAAGATGGAGTTTTTTCTGACGGGCTCAACACAACTGCTAACAACTACAAATTAAACCAAGGTAGAGATTGTTATAATTTGGTTTAAATTTATAGTTATCTAAATTAATATTAAATCCTAATCTAATTAGGATAAGATATAATTTGGATTTGCTTTGAACTATTTGGATTGTTAGTAGGAGTCTAATTCAACTAAAATTCAACGCGCAGTAGAGAGTAGCAGTGCATGTTGCACTTTGGAGCTCTAATTAATTTGGTTTTCCTTTTGGAGTATATCGCGTGTATTTGGTGCTTCGTGTTTTCGGAAGGAGATTTCTTTTGTACTTCGCCTTCGACAGTAATAAAGATTTTGCTCCGTCTTCGTCCGTGGACGTAGATCAGTGGCCGAACCACGTAAATTTGGTGTGCTTTATTTTTCTTCTCTTTCTTGATTCTCTTTTGGTATTTTCGTGCCCAACGAACTAGATCTTTTCCGCTTTTGTCATAACATATATATATATATATATATATATATATATATATATATATATGGTTCGGCTACTATACTCTTATGAGTAAAATTATTTCGTACTCATAAGTTTTTATTTCTTGGATGAAGGAATGTGCAGTTAAGATTATAGTAGTTCTTAGGATTTATACTATTTCATCAACAACCTAGTAAATCCTAGGGGGACCACTATCATCCTAACCGTATATTTCTTAATCCAAGGGCTAAAAAGTTATAAGTACAAAGGGATTTATACTCATAAGAGCATAATAACTCTACGCTATATATATATATATATATATATATATATATATATATATATATATATATATATATATATAATGTTATATTTGTATTTATATTTTAAAAATATAAATTTAATACAATATATTTTAAAATATGATAAAAAAAAAAAAACAACTGTTTTGAATTTGATTTTTTAGATTTAAATTGGAATTTTGATTTTTTCAGTTTAGATCTGCCAGATACAAGTTCCAATTCAGATTTCCAATTCCGTACTCAGATTTCGAAAGCCCGTTCAGAATCTATCCTCTGGACATCTCTATTTATAAGCCATCATTTCACACTTACTAGTGAAGGCCCGCGCTGCGCCGCGGGTAGAATTTATTTAATAAATATTATTTTTTATTTCATTTTTTTTGTTAACTATTACCTAATCTACAAAATAACCTTGTAGTTAAAAGGCAACGCAATTGTCAAAAGGCAACGCAATAGTCTACCGAGTTCATCCAGAGTTAACAGGCAGGGAAAATAATAAATGTTTACGAAACGCAAAACATGAAATATAGCCAAGAAGATGTTAAGCAAAAAAACAAAAGGTGAGAAGAGAAGAAGAGACAAATGTAGCTTAGAAAGAAAAGAATAGTAAATTTTAGATACATAAACAGCAAAGAGAATGGACACATTTCATGAGAGGAATGCAGCTTGCAGAGAAGAGAAGAATAGGAAAAAACTTACACATCGACAATAGAATCCATTTTGTATTTGGGGAACGACAACAATATTTACAAATGATTAGCAAAGTGCGGTAACATTCACGAACTTACAAACATACAGAAGGAACATAAACTTACAAATTGACAATAGAATCCACTCTGCATTTGGAGAACGACAACAATATTTACAAATGATTAGCAAAGTGCGGTAACATTTACATTCAAAAATTATACTAACTGGAGGTTGGGCAATATATTTTAGGATTAAATTAAAATTTTTAGGATCAAATGTAAGTTGGGTAACTTATTTCTTTTGTATTTGCCAACCAGGAACAATTCAGCAGAATTAGAATCAATAGTAGCCGGGAGAAGAAGCAGCATCAGTAGTTGGAAGCACCAGTAGTTGCAGCAGCTGTTTTTTGATCAATTCTTCAATTTTATCGTCATCTTCTTTTTGTTCTTCTCGTCCTTGTATTCTGTTACCATCAGCAGGTAGAGAAGCACCCTGCAAAGTAAGTTAAAAATAATTTCAGTGATTTTAAGTAATTTTCTAAATATAAGGATCAAATTTCCATATATTTGGAGATAAGTTCTTTTGTTCAGGAAGTGATGCACTCAAAAGAATTTGAAGTTTAGCAGGTTATTAGAAATTGTTTAGTTTGTTGTTTAGTAGGTGACGCAGAGAGAGGACCAGTTCTGTTCTTTGTTTTGGGGTACTTGTTGAAGCAGTCCACTTTATATGCAATAGAACATCAAGAAAGTTTTATTACCATATACTAAAGGGAACCATGAAAAAAAATTAATTGAGCAGAATAAAATTTTATCTCTAACAACTTGGTAACTATTCAATTTGTCCACATAAATTACTTTTCTTATCTCTATTACTTCTTCCCAATTAGAAATAAGTTGAAGTTTAATCCGTATATTTGTATTTTTATTATATTTGCAGGATTACTTTAGATGAAATGACTGAAACCCAATTTAAAAAATCCAATTTGAGCAGAAGCTAGAATGGTACTCACAAGTGCGACCAAATCAGGCTCCAACCCACATTTTTGCATGAATGTTCTTCAATTACTGCTCCTTAAAAGACATGTTTACGATGTAATGTCACACTTAAATGATAAAGTGCGTCCTACCTGACATATTATTCCTTTAAGGACATTATTTTTAGAGCACACAAGTTACAGGTAGATTCCCCAATTAATGTTTTTTTGTATTTGTCTTGTAAGTTCATTCATTTTCCATCTTGAGGGAAGTATTGCACTCCCTACATATTGATTGGTGTTCTGAGTTGACGCTATTAGAATAAGCATAGTATTCGAGATCAGAATACAGCATTTCAACCAAGAAAACCTGTGAGCATAAAGTCTCCAATCAAACAATCCAATTTACAGAGACTTAATAAGCATATGCATAAATAAGCGCAGAATTAGTGCAAGGGATGAAAACTTACTGTTTATTGAGAGCGACATATGAGTTTAACTTTTTAACCTGTAAAGAAGTCAACCTTCCAATTAGTAGAACGTAAAGTTACAAATAGAACTACCAAAGAAGAGGCCAGAGTAGACCTTTTAGATACTATATAATTTTATGAAATAATAGCATTGATTGTTTTTTATCGTTCATCATTTTGATGGTTTCACGAGTATTTCTGCTCTCCTCCTCCTTCATCACTCTTTCAAACTCTTTGATAAGTCTAGAAAACAACCAAAACAGGGAATTGGCACCAGAAAGGAAATGAATGCGAGAAAATGCATCAACTCTAGAACTATGTAAGTGAAAGAATAAAAGAAACTACATAAATAATCAAATTTTAGAAGATAAGGCAAGAAAATTGCTGCAGGCGTACCTCTTGCATTCCCGCATCTTATCAGTAAGTAATGACTCATTTGTTATATTTTATCCTCGCTAACATATTAGTTTCAATATAATGAAAATCCGTACGTACTAAATTCAAAATATGGATATCATAGACCATGCGTGTTGGGTTTCAAATCAGATGATTGGAATCCGATTGAGGATTTCAAACTTCTTAACTTTTTTTTTTTGTTAGTTGGAACTCAACCAATTATCACTTAAAGCTGTTAGTATCATCTTTCTACTTGACAAATTGGTCCAAAAGCTATGTTATTAATGAGGGTAAGTTGTAATTGATGTTTGACTACTGCTCTAGTACCATACCAAACAGTGCTAAGTTGCTCTAGTACCTTGATTACACATCATCGCCATCTTTATCTTTGCATCCGGTCCACTGTTTATTAGCATAATATAGCAACTGTGGAAACCCAACAATGGGTTCTAGCTCTGCATAAAGGTGCAGAATTAAAGCATGGAGTGAAGCATGGGCGGAAGCTCTGCATATAGGTGCAGTAGTTCAATAGGTGCAGAATTAAAGCTAGGATTGAAGCATGTTAAGCTTTGTAAGCTCTGCACCTATATTAAAGCATGGGTTGAAGCATGGATCAAGATAAAGGAGTAAAGCATTGTAAGGTCCTCATATAGGTGCAGAATTAAAGCATGGAGTGAAGCATCGAGTGAACAGAATTAAGGAAGTAAACCATTGTAAGCTCTGCCAACGGGCTGCAGTAGAAAGCATGGATTGAAGCTTACTAATATAGAATAAAGTAGTAAAGCATTGTAAGATCTACATATAGGTACAGTAGATGCATGGATCGAAGCATGTAATGAGGCTCTGCATATAGGTGCTGTAGTTCAATTAGGTGCAGAATTAAAGCATGTATTGTAAAGCATTGTAAGTTCTGCACCTATATTAAAGCATCCATGCTTCAATCCATGCTTCTACTTCACCTATATTAAAGCATGGATTGATTAAGAAGAATGCAGTAGAAAACATGGACTGAAGCTGAGTAAAACGAAATAAAGAAGTCAAGCATTGTAAGATTTTTATATAGGTGCAGATTTACAGTATGTAGTGAACAGAATTGAAAAAGTAAACCATTGTAAGCTCTGGCAAGAAAAATAAGTAGAAAGCATCGATTGAAGCTTACAAAACTGAAATAAATAATTAAAGCAATGTAAGATCTTCATATAGGTGCAGATTTACTCTAAGCCAGCAAGAAAGAACACTAAAACATCTAAAAATCCAGCGACAACATTGTTTACAAAATCAGAATTTGAAGATGTGACGAAATATTGAACACCATCATCACCATCATGTAAAGTAAAGGTAAAAAAAATATATTTAAAATGCGAGGCTCAGATAATTTTCCAACTCAATCAAAAGGAAGAGTAGAGAATGGATGCAGTACTTCTTTTTCAATGTAGGGTCACAGTATAAACAACAGCTGGTTGCCGAAGGTCACCGAGAAATATTCATATTTTTACACAAAGGCAACACAAATACTTAGGCTGGAGTGAGAGAAGAGGAAAGGAACAACACCCTTACAAATTTTGGGGATGCAAGCAGCGAGTATTGGCAATGGGTTGCAGAAAGAACATTTGGTTCTTCACAGTCATCCGACAGTACCAATTTTTTGCATGCACGCCATCACCACCAAAGTAGTAACCCAACACCCAAGGCCGTCCAAAGTCTGTTGTTATTCCTTATGTATCATCATAGCCCGCAAAAAAATAATTAAACACCAAAAATAGAATGTAAATTAATTAGAGAAGAACCAGAAAAAAATAGGGAAGAACTCAAAGTAATTAAGAGTGAACTCCAAAATAGGAAATGTTTATGCACTTAAAGTCAAAAAAGAAGATCGAAAATAAATGAATAATCACCATCACATAAATTAAAGGTAATAAAAAATATTTAAAATGTGAGGGTCAAATAATATTCCGACTTAATCCAAAGAAAGAGCAGAGAATGGAAGCAATACTTCTTTTTTGATGTAGGACCAGTGTGTAAACAACAGCCGGTTGCCGAAGGTCACCGACAAATATTTAGAGCCATCCAACAGTATGAATTTTTTGCATGAACACCATCGCCAACCAAGTAGTAACTTAGCACCCAAGGCCGGCAACTGAACATTAGTATCAGAAAAAACATTGGGTAAAAGAATATGGGTTGAATACTAAACAAAAGTTCTTCTAATTGCTTTTTTACTAAAAAATTGTGGAACAATTAACTAAGAAGTAACAATTGGTAATAAACCATTAAATTTAAGAAATTCACAATTCAATTAATGGAGAAAACTCAAATGAAAAGAAATGTAAAGATTTTCCATTCAAAACTTTTTTTAAAAGAATGAAGCTTCAAGGGTTTATTTCAAAATAATTAAAATTGACTATAACAGGCCTAATTATGCCAAGTGAAGATAGTGGCAGCTTAAACCAATATTTAGAACCGGGAAGGAAGAGAGAAAATTAAATAGGAAAGAAGCATGAAGATTCCTTAAAACAGCAAGCAGCACGGTAGCAAAACGATAGGAATTTCAACAACAATAGAGTACAACCGGGCCTTGCAGGTTGCAGGGCAGACAGCTAGCTGCCTACAGCCTGCAGGGTAGGCAGCAGCAAGCTGTTGCTGCTACTTTCAGGGCTACTTGCAGGGCAGCAGCAGGCTGGTGCTTTTGTTGCTGTCCTGCGGCCTGCAAGGCAGCACCAGGCTGGCGCTGCTGCTGCTGCCTGCAGCCTGCAGGACAGGCAGCAGCAAGCTGCTGCAATATAGACAGCAATCGCCGCAGAATTTAGTGATGGCAGCGACGGTGATTTTTTGAGTCTGAAATCTGATTGTGTTTGATTTGTTGTAGTGTTAAAGTAGAAATGGAAGTGGCGATGACAAATACAAATTTGCAACCAATTACTTCAATTAATTTAGAATACACATAAGCAATAGGCAATTTAAAAAAATGTAAATATATACACATAACACAAATGGAAACTTAAGAGAAATCGCTCGATCAATTGCGTAAAATTCATCCATTACCTCAGCAGATATTATAAAAAATCCTCACATTTTGAAATAAGTCATAAAATTGTGCGACAATATGTGTTTATCCATCCAAATTGGGCACCAAACATTCCAATATAGTCAAATAGAGTAGGAGAACATATTCTAGAAAGGAAAAAAATAAAATCAAACAGAGAATAAACAACAGAGGAGTGTACAGGAACAAACAGGGGATAAAATGTAAATATATACACATACACATGCAGGGTTCTAAGTTCAAAATATGCAAAGTTAGAAATGAGCAGGAATTGGAAATAGGATAAAACCTCTACATCATATTTATTCTCGATTCTAGTCTATACATAAATATATGGCTACATCTATGAAGATAATTCTTTGTTATGTTCCAAAGCTTAGAAGTGTAGTTACTCTTCCCTCACATATGCACTGTGCTCTCTTAATTTTTCTCTCTATACTCTCTTAACCTGTGGATTAAAGTAGACAAATGTTATGAATCTGTGGTGCTTGGCTGATAGTGAGAAAACTTTGGATTTTTATCTTAAATAGTTCAGTTTACATATTTTTGTGGTTCGGGTGTTCACTTTAATGACTTTTCACTTTAATATTGGGGGTTTTGCTCGGCTTCGGTTTTGCGTTGTTCCTATTTTTGATTGACTGCATTGTTAAACTTTTGATTTTGTCTTGGTTGGATGCAAGATACAGTTAAATATTTTTTACTCCCCTTTAACATTGGCTCTTTTCCTCAGCTTTAGTTTTGCACTGATCCTTTTACATTTCTTGATTTCCTTTTACATTTCTAGGTTGTTTCAGGCTGAAGGCACGTTCTTACTGAGTTTCACATCGACCCATTGTTGGATTACCGCTCCAGGTGGATTAGAGTTGATACATCGAATGTTACAATTCTTTGTTGGATTACCACTGACCAACCAATGAGAAAGGAAAAGGCTTAGATCTTGCATACATAATTACATAAATAGTAATGCTACTCCGTGGAAACAATTATCATAGTTATTTTTTAAGAAATCGATGTTATTTTGGAACCTCAGAATTACATAAATAGTTGCACAATGGTTGCTTGCATAAATGACATTTCTATTGGTCAAGAGTAATCATCTAAAGTTGGGAGTTCATAAGAAATGCAATTCTTCTAATGTAAAAAGAAAATGACATTTCTATTCTAAGATTGAGTTGCGCCCTATGTAATCATCTATTGTTATATACTGGTTCCTACAATCTACAAAAATTTGAGAGATTACTGATTTCCAATTTGTTTCGTATTTTATTCAGCAGTTTTTTAGACTCTTTTTTTTAAGTATACTCTAAGTATACCTATTATTTTAAATAGAAATGCACATGTACCTATTATTTTAAAAATGGGAACACCTGCTATAGAGAGACCTCATCAACATTGGCAAAAAAAGAGAACTAAAAAGGTACTAAATGAAAGGTAAAATAAAATTGTAAAGTGTCCTAGAGAACACAAAAACCTTAAAGGAACACAAAATCATCTTATTGGAGGTTTTTCTAAGCGTGACCAACCTGCTACTACTTAATCGAAACATACATTTGTAAGAGAATATGTACATTTGTAAACTACAAACTGGTAAAAAATTATAAATGCGAGAATGACAGATTTTATTGTTCATAAACTGCGAGAAAATCAATATTTAACTTCCCAACAGAAACTAATTTTAATGCAACAAAACTAATTAGAGAACAAATGCGTAACAGATAGTTGCATAATGGTTGCTTGCATAACTGCAAGCCATCCAAAGATCTTGCTTAAGCTATTTAATTACTTGCATTTGTTCTCTAATATAATAGCTCTGTTAAGTTCATGATGAGGTACACCATTAAATTTCATGATGTGGTACACCATTAAACATAACTTTAATGATGAGGTACACCATTAAAGTTCTTGATGAGGTACAACATTAAACTTCTGTATACAAAAGTTATGTTCTTATATTTTTGAAGGAGACTGATTTCGAAACCTCAGAATTACATAAATAGCTGCATAATCATTGCTTGCATAACTGTAAGCCGTCCAAAGATCAGCAACTGTCACGCCCCGGGTGTAAACCAGAACCCGGGCCCGTCTACAGATCCGCCGTATACACAGAATTTCCCGTGTATACGAAGCGCTGGTAACCTGCTCAAGTATAGATGATATAATAAAAGAGCATAAACAGAGCTAAACAGTAACTAATACATCTCAGATAAAGCAGAAAAGTAAAGTGCAGAAAGTAACTCTCAATAATACATATGTCTCTCCCAGCTCACTAATCAAATACAACCAGCTGGCCGAAGCCAGACCCAAAAAGAAATGAATAGTAGAGTATCTGAGAGTATCGGGGTACATCTAATAATAGAACTGGTGCCTGGGTGGACCGCTATCTAGTCCGCGATTCTCTTACCTCGGTCCGCAGTGGAGGGTCCTGCAACAGCCGCAGACGACTCTGCAAAACAAAGGGGAATAGAAGAAGAAAAGCAGTGGGGAGTGAGAACTACTATAAAACAGTAGCCTCCTCCTAGTGGGTAGACCTCAACACAAATGTGCCCACTAGGACTATAAGAGGCAGAAAAGATGAACAAAGGTGGTAAGCTGTAATTAAAACTGCTGATGATGAATAGAGCTACCACTACATGCCTCTAATGAGCTAACTGATAGATTAGCTATATGTATGCATCAGAATGTCAACGCCTGCCTGTCTAGACCCAATCGATACACCAGTAAGCACTGGTACTGCCTGCTCTGCCTGCCAAATCGGGTATGCCAGCCTACGCATAACACCGATAGGAAAAGGGAGTCTCGAAGACTCGAAGCCTGTAAAAACGCACACTCCGGAGTGGCACTCGAGGGGAGCGACCCACACGAGTATAATGCCTGGGTAACAAGTACCAAATCAGCAGGACTGGATCATGACTCTGATCACGGTGGAAAACCCATCCACTAAAAGAAATCCAAATCCTCTATCCCAATCTGATGCAATAACTACTGTCCGGTCAACCGCCAAAGATCCGCGGTTGCCGCAATGCCCGGCCCTCACAGCCTGCCTGTCCCAAAGCCCACAACTGTCTGACTACACTATCCCAGTCCCTGCTCGAACCCGAGCGCACTATCCCCCGAATATAAATAAAAGAAGAGAAAAGCATGGTTTCTCCTAAGTCAATTCCAGCATGATAGTGTAGCAGAAAAAGGTGGCCTAACTAGATGTCCATTTAAGCATGCAAAGTCCTTTATATAAAAACAGGGTTTAAATATTATTATCCTTCCCAATAGAGAGGTATGCCACTAGTTAAACTTTCATTTGCTAAGTTATCTCATATCCATTTATCACATAATCATAAGAGGTCCCAAAGTGTACGAGTAAGATAGTCCTTTATAGCAAAACTCCCCCCCCCCCCCCGTGAGGTTTAAACGACATATTAATATAAGAATCATCCATTCATTAATACTTAGTCCATTTTAAGATGTAGCCCAAGCAATAAGTCCAATTCTCAACCAAGATGCCATTTTAACTTATTCCGGTTCATTTAGCAACATAACAGTGAAGCACTCCAATAGGCCTAGTGGGGACATCATAAGTAGGAGGTAAACAACGGTACCCACCTCGAGCGCTAAATCCGGTCCTCAAAGGCTAAGTCCGCGCTCGCTCCGGAAAAACCCCGCAACACTGTGCCAAAGATCCCAAAGAACACACACAAATTACAATTCAAGTTTAACCCAAAATCTGTCTCCCAAATTCAGATTTACTGTTCAGCCATTTTTACCTGTGACACGTGCCCACAAAATTCCCAGAAAAATATACACTGCGATCTACGCGACGATCCGGTCGAAACAAGTACCTGCACGTTTTCCCACGATTTTTCTGTGCTGAGAACGAAAATCGACAAGAGGACCACCTCAAACAATACATTCATCCCAAAACAGCGATATAAAATTCTGTAAAAAGGGATTCCTCACCTTCAGGGAAATTCCACAAAAATCCACGAAAATTCCAGGAGATTCCTCGTGACGCGTAGATGCAAATCCCCTTTTGAGTCGCCCTGTTTCGATGCTCGAGCGCGAAGTTATCGCCAAAACGAGATGGTGCTGTCCCAAAACTCCGCGACGGAAAAAGGGTCAGAAAGAAGCCACAGAATCACCATCAAAACCTCTGAATCAAGAGAAACTCATAAAAGAGGAAGTGAAGCCCTACCTGTCAAGAATCCGACGGCGCAAAAATCGTAAAAACAGGATGTCGGGGTGAGCCGGGGGAGCTAGAACACCGAAATGCGACGAATCTGGTAGCCGTAGAACGATCGTCGCGCCGCGCCGGATAAATGCAAACCTTGGGATCCGAGCCTTCAAAATTCTTGAGATTACTACAGTGGATGAAGGATTGGGAGAGGAAGAAATGTCTAAGAGGGGGCTCGGAGTGGTTCCAAACAGAAAGGGAGAAATCGGGCTTCCAATGCCCTAAAAGAATTAAGAAGGAGAAAAACAAACCCAAGTTATTGGATTCGGGCCACGTTTGGGCCCGGATCCGCCAGGGCGGGTCGGACGCGTCCCGTCCGACCGGGCGGAACCAATCAGCACGCGACGCGCGTCCCCACAGGAGATCGGCGCGCATCCCGCACAGCGAACAGCCGTGCGGGGCGCGCCAGCGGCCGACGCGCGTCCCGACCGCGCGGTCAACCCCGCAGGCGCTCGCCAATGGCGAGGCGACGCGCGTCCCACGCACTGTGCGGTCAGGCGCGCGGGCAGGCGCCGCCTGACCGGCCGCAGGCGTTGTCCCCTGCGCCGAGTCCCAAGAGCCCGCCAGTAGCCATGCGCCACGTGTCTGTGCGCCGGGTCCGTGCACCCCGCCGAGCCGTTCCATGCACCGGGCGCCGCGGGCCGGCCAATGAGGGCCCGCCACGTGGCATCCGGCGGTCCACGGCCTTCCCCCATGCACCAGGAGACATTAGAAACTTCCGGGAGTCCTTTTTGGGCATCCGGACTCCAAATCCGGCAATTAAATAGCCGTTTTCAAGCGTTTTTCCGCGCTGGATCCAAATACGCCATCCGTTTGGCCTAGAAACTTTTCTAAAATTCGGCAAACCCCGCCGAAGGCCAAACTAACAATAAATACTGCCACGGACCCACCTGTGTTGTCCCTTTGACACACTGTGGATCAAACACCATCATTAGGTGTTTCACACTTGGATTCACGGGAAAACAGTGCATGGAAACCTGGATCATCACATCCTCCCCCACTAAAAGAAAGTTTCGTCCTCGAAACTAAAATCATACCTCAAGTCGGGGCCTCAAACAATTGGGGGTGGGCATCCAACATCGCTGACTCCAGCTCCCACGTAGCTTCGCGCTCGCCCTGGTTGCTCCACAGAACCTTCACATAAGGGATGGCCCGGCTGCGCAGCTCTCTAACCTCGCGGTCCAAAATCCGCAGTGGCCGCTCGACATAGCTCAAGTCCTCCGCAACCTCCAGTGGGACGAAATCAATGATGTGCGACGGGTCATGAACATATCTCCTCAGGGTGGATACATGAAACACGTCGTGAACACTAGCCAATCTGGGAGGAAGTGCAAGCCGGTAGGCAACTGGCCCGATGCGCTCCAATACCTCAAAAGGTCCGATATAACGAGGGCTCAGTTTTCCACGAATCCCAAATCTCCGAATCCCTTTCGACGGCGAGACTTTCAAAAAGACATGATCGCCCACCTGAAACTCCAAGTCTCGTCGTCGGGTGTCAGCATAACTCTTCTGCCGGCTCTGAGCTGTCTCCAGATGTCGTCGAATCAGTCTGACCTTCTCCTCTGCCTCCAATAGTAGATCAGGACCCAAGGTCTTCTTCTCGCCCACATCACTCCAATATAGGGGTGACCGACACTTGCGCCCATACAACGCTTCAAACGGAGCCATCTGGATGCTCGCTTGATAGCTGTTGTTGTACGCAAACTCGACCAATCCCAGATGTCGGTGCCACCCGCCCCCAAAGTCCAGAACGCATGCTCGTAGCATATCCTCGAGAGTCTGAATGGTGCGCTCTGACTGTCCGTCCGTCTGTGGGTGAAAAGCTGTGCTGAAGTGAAGCCGTGTCCCTAGGGCCGTCTGTAAACTCCTCCAAAAGTGCGAGACAAACCTCGAGTCCCTATCCGACACGATGGAAATGGGTATCCCGTGCAATCTGACCACCTCGGCCAAGTACACCTGTGCCAGTCGATCCAATGGCCAAGTCATCTGAACTGGTATAAAGTGAGCGGATTTGGTGAGTCTGTCCACGACCACCCAGATCGCATCCGCTCCAGTCTGAGCTCTCGGCAATCCCGTGACAAAATCCATAGTGATATGATCCCACTTCCATTCAGGGATCGGGAGGCTCTGCAACTTGCCAGCAGGTACACGATGCTCAGCCTTTACTTGCTGACAAGTTAAGCAGTGCGCCACAAATCTGCCAATATCTCTTTTCATGCCGCTCCACCAGAACTGTGCCTTGAGGTCCTTATACATCTTAGTCCCACCAGGATGGATGGTATAAGGTGTATAATGAGCCTCCCGCAAGATCTGCTCTCGAGTCTCCGAGTCCATAGGCACGCAAGCTCGGTCCCTGTACCGTAGTACTCCCGAAGCATCAACTGAGAAATCCCCTGCCTCTCCAGCCGGAATCTGCTCTCGAATCCTCATCAGATGGGGGTCCTCACTCTGTTCTCCCGAATCCTGTCCAACAGAGTGGGCTGCACGACCAAGGACAATAGTCTAGCAGAAACCCCCGGGGACACCACCTCAAGCTCTAACCGCCTCATCTGCTCCAATAATGGCGCCTGATCGGTGATCATCATAGATAAGCTCTGCACTGCTCTCCTGCTCAGGGCATCAGCGACCACGTTTGCCTTGCCGGGATGGTAAAGTATGTCCACATCGTAATCCTTTAACAGCTCCAACCATCTGCGCTGCCTCAGATTGAGCTCCTTCTGCGTGAACAGATACTTCAGGCTCTTGTGGTCGGTGTAAATCTCGCAGTGTTCCCCATACAGATAGTGGCGCCACAACTTCAGTGCGAAGATCACAACCGCTAGCTCCAAGTCATGGGTAGGGTAATTTTTCTCATAATCCTTGAGTTGTCGCGAAGCATAAGCGATTACCTTACCCTCCTGCATCAGCACGCACCCGAGTCCACTATGCGATGCGTCACTGTAGATCACGTATCCTTTCCCCATAACAGGGAGGGAAAGGATAGGAGCTGACATCAATCTGGTCTTCAGTTCCTCGAAGCTTCTCTGGCAATCCTCACTCCAGATGAACTTGATTCCTTTGCGCGTCAAACGAGTGAGGGGTGCGGAAAGTTTCGCAAAACCCTCCACAAACCGACGGTAATAACCTGCCAAGCCCATAAAACTGCGAACCTCTGCTACCGTCGTCGGTCGGGGCCAATCCCGGATCGCCTCAATCTTCGCCGGATCTACCGCCACTCCCGCGGCTGAAATCACATGGCCCAAAAAGGCAACCTCTCGAAGCCAAAACTCGCACTTAGACAACTTGGCATACAACTTCTTCTCCCTCAGAAGTTGCAGCACTATTCTCAGATGCTCCTCGTGCTCCACATCGCTCCGAGAGTAAATCAGGATGTCATCGATGAACACTACCACAAACCGGTCCAGATAAGGTCGAAAGACCCTGTTCATCAAATCCATAAATGCGGCAGGGGCATTAGTCAATCCAAAAGGCATGACGGTGAACTCGTAATGCCCGTACCGAGTCCTGAATGCTGTCTTAGGAACATCCTCGGTCTTCACCTTCAGTTGGTGGTAACCAGACTGTAAATCAATCTTAGAGAAGACACAAGACCCTTGCAGCTGATCAAATAAGTCGTCGATGCGCGGCAAAGGGTACTTGTTCTTGATGGTCACTTTATTCAGCTCTCGGTAATCCACACAAAGACGAAGTGAACCATCCTTCTTCTTCACGAACAGCACCGGTGCTCCCCAAGGTGATACACTCGGCCTCACAAAACCCTTATCCAATAAATCCTGGAGTTGCGCCTTCAACTCCCGCAGCTCCGCCGTTGCCATTCGGTAAGGGGCCTTAGAGATTGGCGCAGTTCCTAGGACTACGTCAATCAAAAACTCGATCTCCCTATCCGGCGGCATACTAGTCAGCTCTGGTGGGAAAACATCCGGGAACTCGTGGACTATAGGGATATCCGCGAGTCCCGGTGCCGCCGCAGGCCCCTCAACCACACTGGCCAAAAAGGCCACGCATCCGCTGCGCATCATCTGCCTCGCACGAGAAGTCGAAACTATCGCGGCGAAGAAGGTACTCTGGCATCCTCTGTACACAATCACCTCCTGGCCTGGCTCGCTAAAAGTCACCGTCCTCGCGGCACAATCAATAGTCGCATAATAGCGAGTCAGCCAGTCCATCCCAAGTACCATATCAAAGTCTCGCAGCTGACTCAGGACCATCAGGTCCGCTGGCAAGATCCACGACTCGATCTGTACAGGACAAGACCAACAACACTCCTCTACAAGTAAAGTATGCTCGGGAACCCCGTACCTCTAACGCACGTGGCAACCGACCTAACTCTAGTCCATGAGATGATGCAAATGCTCTACTGATGAAAGAATGTGATGCCCCGGGTATCAAATAAGGTGCGAGCTCTACTGCCAGAAGTAAAACGATACCTGCCACCACGTGGTCGGCTGCCAGGGAGTCCGCAACCTGGGCGGCATAAACCCGCCCGCTCTGTGCCGGTGGTCGGTGATCTGCCGGGTGGGAAGAAGGGGCCCTGCTTGCTGGAGCATAGGACCGCTGCTGGGGCGCCGGTGGGGCTGATGCTGAGGAAGGAGCCGGTGCTGGCGCATAAGGGCAAGTAGCTCGAACGTGGCCCGACTGTCCGCACCGGTAACAGCGGCCAAACCTCTGGTCACAAGTATCAGGAGAGTGCTGTCCCTGGCAGAAAATGCACCTGGCTGGGGTCTGAGGCTGCCTCCCCTGCTGCTGCTGCCTCTGCCGCTGAGATCCCTGGTGCCGGGACTGCGACCTCTGCTGCTGAGAATGCTGCTGCTGTCGTGAGTGCTGCTGCTGGTGCTGTGGGGGCCTCGGATATCCACCATGCCCTCGCCGCTCCGAACGCCCGCGGCCTGAGAACTGAGGCGGCGGGGGTCGGGGCGGCCTCCAGGAGCTGGCCTGTCCCCCATCATCCTGCGCTGGCCGCTTCCTGTCCGATCCCTGAGCGGCCAGGCCCCCACGTCTGGCGACAACGGGTCTCCTCTCTCGATCCACTGTGCATGCTCGGCCGCCTCCTCCAGGGTCTGTAATCTCTGTGCATGCACCAAGGTATAGAGCTCCGGGCGCAGGCCCGACTCGAAGAGCTCCACCTGATGTGGTCCATCCCTCGCGACGTAGGAACGCAGCTGAGCAGTCGCGAAAACTCCTGAAAGTAGTCCCATGCCGACCGGTCGCCCTGCTGGAGATTCTTCAGGTCATCCTCTACCTTTTTCTTCACGCTGGTGGAAAAGTAAGTGTCCAGGACCATCCTCTTGAACTCTGCCCAAGGTAGCTGCCGGGTGATCTGAAACTCCAGGGGCTCCACCCGACGCCACCACGTGTCCGCATCTCCATCCAGACAATGCACAGCCATGTGTACCCCGGTACTTCTGATCGATGAAGAAGTCTCGGAACAACTTCTCCATTGCTGAAAGCCACGTCCCAACCTCCCAAGGGTGAGTGCTCCGCCCCGAGAATCTAGGCGTTCCCCGCTTGCAGAAATGGTGAGTTTATCAGTAAACTCCTGCTCCTCCTCGGAGCCAAAGGTCGGATCGCTCCCGGGGCCCCGCTGCTCGAAGATTGTGCCGTAGGCACAAGCGGTATAGTCGGTGGTACAACAGGTGGTGCGGGGCCTCAGTAGTAGTAGGGGAGGGGCCCCAACCTGAGCAAGCAGCTGCTCGAACCTCTGCTCCTGCCGTGCGGTGACCCTCCGCCAGCTGGGCCACCATGGCCCTCAACTCAGCAATCTCTGAAGGTCCGGACTGCTCCGGCCCCTCCGGGTTGTAGGGGTACCCCGGGTAGGAATCCGCCGCCTGGGAGCATCCTGTCACACAAGAAACCACAAATCAGTACCGAAACCACACACGACCCAATCTAGCGAAGTCAAAGGCATCCTCCTATTTCTGTAACCTTATGTTGTCTTGCAGCCAACATAATAGTTCGCCAAAACAGGACATCCAATCCCTCTTCACTCCCTGGAAGAGTCAAATAATATATGACCAAATTGCCGACTTTCGCATATGTCACGTCACTCACACAAGCCCTGCCTTCCTAGGGTCTTGCCAAAAGCCTAGGGTTTCCTAATCCCATTGACCTATCCCTACCTCTGATATAACCAACTTAATCTGTCACGCCCCGGGTGTAAACCAGAACCCGGGCCCGTCTACAT
>JAQNDB010001473.1:0-49603 GCA_029204045.2 Tillandsia leiboldiana
TGGCCTTAGTTGTGGGGCTTTGCGTGCAAGCAGCGGAGTATTGGGCGGCTTGTACCGGATGTTTCTCTATGCTACCCTGATTGGGTATCAGTTTTCTTTCAGTGGATGGAGTTTCCCACTATGATCTTTAGTGTTTAGTGCATCCGATGGTGAGACGGTCGGGTATTTTTCCTTGGTGGTTGAGTTTTCCCACTTTGATCAGATTGATGATCAAGTCCTGCTGTTTGAGATATGGTTATATTGATGATGAGCTGCTTTACTCGTTGTGTGGGTAGCTCCCCACTCGAGTGCCGCTCCGGAGTAGGCTTCAGACCGTTGTTGGGTTCCGGTCAGACTGTGTTGGGTTCCGGTCAGACCGTGTCGGGTGCCGGTCAGACCGTGTTGGGTTCCGGTCATTTGGACAGTGGAGATTACTGAGTTTGGGAGATTGGTGACAGAGCAGGCAGTACCGGGTTTTATACCGGTTCATTCGATTGAGTTTATTTCGGTCAAATACTTTATTGTTACACTCGTGCCTGGGGGCCGAGTGCAGACTGGTAGTTGAGTTTAGAGCAGTGCTGGTATTGTTGAGAGCCGTCTGGTTGACGGTGGTCCCGTGTTGTTGCGAGTACTTTGACCGCTGTGTGAGAGGTTGAGCATCTTGATTCTATCCGTTCTGAGAGAGAGCGTGGATTTTGACCATAGCCTGCATGATCCTCTACTCGATAGCGAGCTAGTCCGTTTGGACGCCCTACGTAATTCCTGCCCGTCAGCGGGAGGTGGTTGTAGGTGGGCGCAGGTTTGACTGGACCAGATCTGGCAGTCAGCTCGATTGGGTCGATGGTGCACTTCATGTGCTAGTGGTTGCATACCACTGTTTGGTTCTCCCCCTTTTAGCCTTTAGTTAGGGGCAGGGTAGCTGTCGAGAGTCTCCAGCCTACTCATTTCAGTCTTATGACTTGAGTTAGTTTTTGTCTCTTGAGGACTTGGTGGGCAGACCGTCGGGTCTGGCGGTGGTACCCACTGAGAACTCCCTTTTTGGAGTAGTTCTCACACCCTTTGGGGTTTTCCCCCCTTTTCCTCTCCTCTCCTTTGTTTTGCAGAGTCTTAGCGGGTGTTGCCGACTCTGCGGATGATGATCGTGCGAGGGAGTCGCGAGCTAGATCCCTACCCGTCGTTGGAGAGTAGCGGTACCCTTCAGAGGAGATCATCAGTGCATTAGTTGTTTCTTTTTCCTCTTTTGAGAGACTATTGTAGTGAGGATATTTGTATTGAGGGACTGTACACTGTTGTATATTGGAGTTACCTCCCGGTTGGGTTTAGAGCTTGTACTTGAGGATATTGTATTATTATTATTTTGGGAGGCAGACAGTGTTGTTTTATTTCCAGTTGTACAGTGATTGATTTTAGTTACAGCAGATTTTTATTTATAGCTCTGATATCTGTTTAGTTATAGTACTTTTCTTGCAGGTAGGACGCTTCGCCTATGCAGGTTGGCATAGGTGGCGGATCTGTTGGCGGGCCCGGGTCGCAGTTTCGACCCCGGGGCGTGACAGATTAGAGTGGTATCAGAGTCTAGGTTGTAGGTCATGGTGGACTTAGAAACCCTAGGCTTATGGTTTGACCCTTGGTTGACTTTGTGAGAGTCGTGATTTTTTTGCGAGAGTCCTGATTGAGTTTTATACCTCTCCCAAGGGACGGGAGGAGTGATTGGCATGTTTATTCTCCTAAGTGATTATGTTGGCTGCAGACAACATAATGCTGTGGAACGGGTGACATGCTTTAGACTTTCGCTGGATTGGGTCGAGTGTTGTTGTGTGCTGTTTTGTTGTTTCGTCGTGGCGAGCGGTGTCTCCCCGACGCTGGGTTTTGACCCGTGTGCATCCTGTCATAGCTGTTGAGCTTGAGCAGTTGGTTTTGGGCCGGATACCTGGATTGAGGTCAGAGAACCCCGGACCCAGATGACAGGATTGTCTGAGGCTTGTCAGCGGCAGAGTGAGCAGCTGGTCTTGGTGACACAGTTGTCGGAGCACTGAGTAGCCCCCTCTGTGCCAATGTTTAGTGTCGAGGCACCGAGGCAGGGTGGGTGGTTGACAGCTGGTGAGCAGTGGGACATGATCGACCTATTGAGCCATATTTGGCAGATGAACCACCCCGACTCGTAAGATTGAGTTTGGAGCCCTTGGAGGCAGAGTCGCGGCTGGTGGTGATGGAGTGATTAATTGAGAGCCTCCCTGTGCTTGTGAGGGTATGCAGTTGTTGAACTGCGCGCTCCAGATTCGAGGGACGAGGCGCATAGGATATATGAGATTGGGAGTGGATTGCGCCAGGACACCTTTCTGTTATTCAGTCCCTCCATTGTAGATTTAGACGCCTCGTTGGAGCGGGCATTATGAATGGAGTGTGGCATTGCAGTTCCTTTGGATAGGGATCAGCCGCCAGAGGTGAGTTCTGGATTTTGGCGCTCGGCGCCGGATGATGGAGGACAGATCGGCCGGCAGGGGCATGTCTAATTTCTTTTCCTGGATAACGAGTTCCCGAGATGTCAGAGGTCGGGTGGACCCCGAAGGCAACATCAGTATTTTTATTTGAGTGGCGCAGCGATAGCGTGGATTTGTTATCTGCGGAGGATCTTGTTCGTCGCCTCAATGTGATCAGAGACAGAGGTCGTGCTTCCTAGTGATAGCCCTGATTTTCAGGCAGATTGAGCGACAACCACTTGCTTTGAGCGGATGAATCTGTGCCGCCCGGTTGGAGGGCGCCACGGTAGTGGATTGAGTGTCGCAGGTGGGATTTCACCACGGTAGTCGGAGTTAGAGCATGTTCCACTCTTACATGGGTTAGAGGCAGATTTGTTACCACGTGCACTAGAGGTACAGGTTCCTGTTGTTGTTGTGCACGTGGAGGAGGCTTTTGGATCATGTCCAGTGCGGCCGAGACCGCGAGATACCGGCAGAATTATTGGAAATTATAGCAATTAGGTGTTTTGACCTTATGCTTGAGATTGTTGGGCACTATGCCACAGGATGTTCGACTGCGGCAAGAGAGGACTTTGATCTTCGGCAAGGCGGGCAATTGGAGGCATGCTCGTTGGGGTTGTTAGAGCACTCTGGTTTTAGCGACAGGGTGAGAGGTGCTTACGGCGGCACCGGGACTCAGGGATATCTCTGTTGCCCGCGAGATCCCGTGTGTGATTTCACCTTAGTTGTTGGTAATGCCGCCGGTTAGGGAGATAGAGATTGCGTTTGACGTGGTTCGAGGAACCGCGCCACCCTGGACAGCACCTCATTGGATATCGCCGGTAGAGCTGAGAGAGACCCGATGGCACTGTTGCAGGGTCCGATGGATCGAGGGGTCTGTTTGACCTAGTGCCACGTCGTTGGTATACTGTGGTGATGCCACGTCATTGATACACGAATGTGAGGGTCCTTTTATGGTATCCAGGACCTTATGATGGAATTATACTCCGGCAGTTGGTGTATGATGCGAGTATCCACTTGGAGTTAGACAGCCGAGGACTTCGCCTAGATGGCGTTTTGGACACGGTGGTGGCATTATGAGTTGTTAGCGAGGCCCAATGGAATGACGAATGCCCTGTGGACTTCAAGATCTGAGGGATTGTATGTCCCAGTTGTACTTGGACGGACTGGGAGTGGTGTTTTCCGATGATATTTTGATTTACTCCCAGAGTGACTTGGAGCACGAGGAGCACTTTGTGGATGTGCTACCATGCCCGTGTGGATGAAGCGGTATGCCAAGTTATTGAGGTACAAGTTGTAGCTACAGAAGCATACCTTCTTGGGTCGCTTTGTTCGAGCCGTAGGGGCGGCGGTGGAACCCGACCTAATGGATGTTATTCAAGTTGACTGAGACCAACTTTCGTTTTTGAGGTGAGGAGCTTCTAGACTTGGCGGTGCCGAGAGAGCATGGCCAATGGATAATGTGTCTGATATTAGCGCCAATGCTAGTGTTTCCTGTGTTGGGAGATAGAATTGTGTGATTTAGTGATGCCTCCCATTGTGGCGGTAGAGTTACCGTGGGTGGATCTTCGGTCCACGCTTCATTAGTCCAACCCTATGAGTGTTATGGCAGGTAGCTTGGATTCCACAGTTGAGCCTTTCTGTACGTCCTTTATTTCCAGCTTGGATTGATATACCTGGGCGTAGGCCATGCCGGTTTGGCTATCAGTTCCGATTACTCAGCATCTTGAGTGGGGTTTCCGCGGATTGTCGTTGCGGGTTTGGGATTTTTGACCGCGAGTTTGGGCATCCGCATTATGATCGCCTTTCGAGCCAGTTTTCACTCCCGTTCACTGACGGTTTAGTCCCCGTCAGGGCATCCTTTCGACCCGTGGGTCTGTCGGGGTTATGTTGGCTTGTTGAGTGTCCAACCGTGGCTTGAGATTGTGTCTCTTGAGGATCCCTTTTGAGGGTAGCTCGTGGTTGAGTAGGCCACTCGGGTGATTTTGGATCGGAAGTAACCGAGTGAAGACCCCAGCTTATTGGATCCTTTTCCTCATAGGATGAATCTGTGGGTATACTTCGGGAGGTCCTGGTTGAGTTGACACCAGGAGGTGGTTTGGTGCGTGTTGCGCGGATGGTTATTCCGTTTCCCCCGGCTCTTAATGGAGCCTCTGTGTTGTTTCACGTCTCAGCTCAGGAGTGTTTTGCTTTTGGATCCCTCGCCCGTGATTGACTTGCCCCTTTTGAGATCTGTGATTGTTGGAGTACGAGGGACACCCGTTGCGATTTCTGGCTCGAGAGTTGAGAAAATCGCATATCGGGCCATGCCATACTTGTTGTTGTGGTTGTTGGGGAGTAATCACTGGGAGTGAGTGATGTTTCGGGAGCTGGAGGCGTTATTGATGGATACCTACCCGTGGTATTTGTGACTCTTGGGGGATTTGAGCTAGTTTCGAGGACGAAACTTTCCTTAGTGGGGGAGGATGTGAGGACCTGGATCCCCACGACGAGATTACTGGTTCATCTACAGCTCCCGAAGGCCTATGTGGCGTGTTGGTGGGATTTGTGCCCCAATTGGACATTAGTGTTGGGCTCAGTGTGTGAAATGGATCACGTGGGTGATCGGTGGACTCCGTCGGAGCTCCAGAAGTGGTTTCGCGTGTCATGGATATTAAAATTGGACCCAGCGCGAAGTTTGGATCAAGGAACATCCTCCCGGATGCCTTCGGCAATTTTTAGAGTTGGAATTTGGCAAATTGGACTTCGGATTTGGATTCAGCGCGCGAAAACGATGAAAATGGACTATTCACTTGCTTTTTCCGGAGTCCGGGTGATTCGGCACGTTTTTCGAGGCAAGGGTACTGTTCCGGCATCGGCGGCGGCGGCGCGCGGCGGCCGGCAGTGGCGGAGCGCGGCGGAGCAGGCTCTGGCGGGTGCGCGGTCCACCGCGGAGGCGTGCACCGGTCGCGGGCCAGGTGGCGGTTCCCGGTTGGGCCGGCGCAGCGGGCGCGGTCCACGGGAAAGGCGGGTGTACGGTGGACCGGTGGGGGGACACGTGGCGCACACCGGTTGGCCGGTCCACGTGCACCCGGTCCACGGTGCACCTGCGGGCGCCTCGGGAAGCGTGCGCGCAGAGGCGCAGACGGCGGGCGCAGAGCGCACGTGGGCGCGTTGACGGGGTGTTCCCGCGCTTGGGGCGGCCACGTGTCGGCGTCTGGGGGCGCCACGTGTCGCACGGGGAGCGGCTGGTGTTGCTGTCGCCTGTTTGGCGGGCGACGTGGAGGCCCAGGGCGGATTCGGGCGGCTATAGTGTTCGCGCGCGGGGATTTCGGGCTGCTACAGTGCGCGCCCGAAAATCCCCTGCGCCCGGAAATAGGGACTTATCCGGTATTTCTTCAATTGTTTCTGCAGCCTATAAAAGCGATCCGAGCCTCCTTCTTTCCCCTTTTTCCGCCATTTTCGAGCCTCCTCTCGCCTGGGTGCCTTCAGCAAAGATGATCCCCGAGTTTGGCTGCATCCTTCTGCAAAGTTTTGGGATTTTTGGTGGCACGCTTATCGAGGTTTCCATTTTTACGGCGCGGCGCGACGCTCGTCCTTTTGGGTTCCCCTTCGTCGCGTTTCGGTGCTCGAGCTCCCCCGGCCTACTCCGACCACCTTTTCGAGTGATTTCTTTGCCGCTGGATTCGCGACGGACAGATCTACGATCTTGGTATTTTCAGCTTTCCCTCATTTCACGCTTTTCGAGGTGTTTGTTCGAGCTTACTGTGACCCCATTTCTGTGAAGGAGATTTGGACAGCGGCTTGGTATTTCGGCGTTATCTCCGCAACCGGGCATCGTTTGACGACGTGCTTATACACTTTTTTCATCTACTCGGCGCAAGGAATATCACAGTATTTTTATTGGATTTTTCTGGGCACTTTCGGCAGGTGAATTAAGCACGGCTTTGGGACTGATTTTCTGACTGTGTATTCTTGGTTAATTTTGGGAATAAAAGTGTAATGTTGAGCCTTATTGTTGTACCCAGGGGTGTTTTCAGTTGTTTGGAGCCAAGGCTTGCGCGACTTGTACCGAGGGTGTTATGTTGGCAGATTTTGGACCCTGGGCGTCTACCCACTTCACCGACTTCAGGTTTGCCTTGGTTTAAGCGCTTCAGGTGGGTAAGCTTAATAGCAGTAACTATTTAGGGCATTGAGTATGTTGTGGCAAATATAAGCACACTTATGGGGATGTCACCCCTCTATGACTGATGCATGCATGTTTAGGGTACATGGTTTATGTTGGTAAGCAGGTAAGCTTGATAATGATATTTGTATAATGATTGCAAGAATAGTATTTATGAGGTATACTGAGAACTTGCATGACTTGGACATCTATGTGATGACTAGTGTAAGCTTACCTAGGATAATGTTACCCTATGAGATTATGTAACATGCCATGTTAGCACATAGCCTTTCATGTGGTTGGTTTATGCTTTGGGACAGGGTTTCGTAGCTATGCGCGGATTTGTACTCTGAGGAGTTATTATAATCATTCTGTTGATGGACCCTGGATTGTGGACAGGTCTAGTTTTGGGATTCCGGCATGTTGTTTATTCCTAAGGGAACTATTATTATGCTTTACCCCCCCCCCCCCCCTTTTTATTTCCTTGAGGACATTTGCATGCTTGTATGGTCATGTAGTTAGGCCATCTTTTACTGCTGCACTACTTATGGGAACTTGACTTAGGAGAAACCATGCTTTTCCTTTCTCCGCCTTTGCTAGTCAAGTGGTCAGTGTTGCTCGGGTTCGAGCAGGGGTCTGGATAGGGTAGTCAGGACTTCGTGTCTGGGACAGGTTGGCTTAGTTGTGGGGCTTTGCGGCAACCGCGGATATTGGGCGGTTGACCGGATGTTTCTCTATGCACCTGATTGGGTATCAGTTTTCTTTAGTGGATGGAGTTTCCCACTTATCGTTTAGTGCATCCGATTGAGGTCGGGTCTTTCCTTGGTGGTTGAGTTTTCCCACTTTGATCAGATTGATGATCAAGTCCTGCTGTTTTGAGATACTGGTTATATTGATGACTGAGATGCTTTACTCGTGTGGGTAGCTCCCCTCGAGTGCCGCTCCGGAGTAGGCTTCAGACCGTGTTGGGTTCCGGTCAGACCGTGTTGGGTTCCGGTCAGACCGTGTCGGGTGCCGGTCAGACCGTGTTGGGTTCCGGTCATTTGGACAGTGGAGATACTGAGTTCGGGAGATTGGTGACAGAGCAGGCAGTACCGGGTTTTATACCGGTTCATTCGATTGAGTTTATTTCGGTCAAATACTTTTATTGTTACACTCGTGCCTGGGGGCCGAGTGCAGACTGGTAGTTGAGTTTAGAGCAGTGCTGGTATTGTTGAGAGCCGTCTGGTTGACGGTGGTCCCGTGTTGTTGCGAGTACTTTGACCGCTGTGTGAGAGGTTGAGCATCTTGATTCTATCCGTTCTGAGAGAGAGCGTGGATTTTGACCATAGCCTGCATGATCCTCTACTCGATAGCGAGCTAGTCCGTTTGGACGCCCTACGTAATTCCTGCCCGTCAGCGGGAGGTGGTTGTAGGTGGGCGCAGGTTTGACTGGACCAGATGTGGCAGTCAGCTCGATTGGGTCGATGGTGCACTTCATGTGCTAGTGGTTGCATACCACTGTTTGGTTCTCCCCTTTTTAGCCTTTAGTTAGGGGCAGGGTAGCTGTCGAGAGTCTCCAGCCTACTCATTTCAGTCTTATGACTTGAGTTAGTTTTTGTCTCTTGAGGACTTGGTGGGCAGACCGTCGGGTCTGGCGGTGGTACCCACTGAGAACTCCCTTTTTGGAGTAGTTCTCACACCCTTTGGGGGTTTTCCCCCCTTTTCCTCTCCTCTCCTTTGTTTTGCAGAGTCTTAGCGGGTGTTGCCGACTCTGCGGATGATGATCGTGCGAGGGAGTCGCGAGCTAGATCCCTACCCGTCGTTGGAGAGTAGCGGTACCCTTCAGAGGAGATCATCAGTGCATTAGTTGTTTCTTTTTCCTCTTTTGAGAGACTATTGTAGTGAGGGTATTTTGTATTGAGAGACTGTACACTGTTGTATATTGGAGTTACCTCCCGGTTGGGTTTAGAGCTTGTACTTGAGGATATTGTATTATTATTATTTTGGGAGGCAGACAGTGTTGTTTTATTTCCAGTTGTACAGTGATTGATTTTAGTTACAGCAGATTTTTATTTATAGCTCTGATATCTGTTTAGTTATAGTACTTTTCTTGCAGGTAGGACGCTTCGCCTATGCAGGTTGGCATAGGTGGCGGATCTGTTTGGCGGGCCCGGGTCGCAGTTTCGACCCCGGGGCGTGACACAGACGAAAGTTTTGAGATGGGATCGAATGCTATTTCTGTATCTCTTAGGACATCCGTCTGAGGCAATGGGATTGAATATCAACATTCCATACATTATTTGGAATAGAATGACAAGATATGTTGAGCACCCTCATCCCACAGAGAGGATTCCATTTCCACTGATTATAATGAGGATTTTGAAGAAATTTCAGGTTGACATTACCTCACCGACTTATCATCAATGTTTGGGCATGATCGATGAGTCCACCGTCGTGAAGTCACTTCACAAATTGCCCCATGTCACTCCAGTCCCAACGAGCGGAACGAAACCTAGTAGCGGCACTTCCGCGTCACCATCACAACCAGCACCCACACCAGCGAATGAAGCATCAGTCTCATCCATCTACAAAGAACAACAACGATTATCGGTTGAGCAGGAACAGATCTCGAAGGCACAGACGAGAATCTCCAATGAGCTCGAGCTCATCACGGCAGCTCACATTACCTTAACTAAGAAGATCAATTCTATGAACAAGCTGGTGAAAAAGATGTTCTCAAAGATGGGCTGCACGAGCTCTGATGACTCCAAATCTGATGACTGATTCCTTCTTTTTATTCTTTTGCAGATTTTTAATCTTTTTGTGCAGGTTTTTCAGTTTTTAGGACTTACTTTTAGTTCTAGTTCTTAAACTTTCGGAACATTTTCGTTGATATTTTTTTTAACTCTCCTTCAATTTTTTTTGGTAACTTTGGCTTTGTTTGTGACAAAAAGGGGGAGAGAGTTTAGAGAACTTGAACAATGATATTGTGAAAATTGTGATCTTGTATACATCAATGATGAACAATGATGATGTGAATGAACATCAAGGTAAGTGAACATCAAGGGAACTTGAACAATGATTGTGAAAATCTTGCTGATGAAGATTTTGTATACATCAAGGTAAGTATCACTTCAACTTCAACTTTGGTTTTCATCTTGTGATTGTTTGCATGTCTCGACTAACTATTCGACTAACTATTTGGGCATGTAATATGACTAACAAGTTGATGTTGGACTAACCTTTTGTGACATTTGGTTTTTAATTGCATAGAAGATATGTTGGTTTTTGACTATGATTCTCTTACATATCTGAATTCTCAAATGTCATGATGATCAGATAAACTCTATCTCTGTACTAGGTTTTGTATGCTAAATATTCTTGAGGTATCTAACGATCTCTTTTTGTCAAGAATGATTTCTTTGTGCAGAGAGTACAGATGTCTAAGTCTAGAGTCTGTTTTAGGAGTTTATCTCATGTTTTTAAATTTTTGGATCTCCATTATAAATTTTTGTTGTATGGTGATAGCAACAAAAATATCTTTTTGAATTTTCTTTAGTGGATCTGTGTTTTGTCACGAAACCGCCAAAGGGGGAGATTGTTACGGAATTTGAGTTGGCGTAGTTTCGTGAAAGTCTCAAGTCTTGAAAATTGAAGGTGAAGAAAGTTGGATCGTTTAACTCAATCTCAAGAAAGAAGAATTCAAAAGGATCAGGTATGTTTAACCTAAGATTTTGTGTGATCCGAATACTTCTTGTAGTGTAGAAACACTTGGAAGAATCTTTCATTGCATAAAAATCAAAAACTGGACTTGGGACATGTTCAGGATCCGGATCAGGTTGTTCGATCCGGATCCCGAAGGTGGTTCGTTCATACACCAGTTCAATCCGGATCGTAGCCTCTCTTGATCCGGATCCCGAACACTGAGTTTACCATCTTCCTTGAACGATGCGGATCAGGCTTCGCAATCCGGATCCCGAACGTTGATGTTTGGTGAACTGTATGAACGATCCGGATCAAGCACTTCGATCCGGATCCCGAACCTTCGTTTTTCTGGAATTGCCTGACTCGTTACGACGATCCGGATCACAGCTAATCCGATCCGGATCGCCGTCCGTAAAATCTCCAGAAATGTTAGGTTTTTGATTCTTATCTCCTTCCTAGGGTTTCTAACCTATAAATAGACCCTATGACTCTTCTTCTAGGGTTAATCCAAAAAGAGGCCGAAAATAACAATAGCCGTCATTTTCATATTTACGCCTCGAGATCCACATATAGAGAAGAAAGGAAATCATTAGAGAATACTCTATGTTTCTTCATCTATATTGATTAGTTTGATTCTAGGTTTTCATACTCACATCTTGAGTTGAATCAAACTAATGAATACTTAGATGGTATTTCCGATCTATCTTTGATCTAAGTATTCGGCGGATCATCACCACCCAAAAACAACGATTTACCCCAAAAATCGGCGCGTGGATTCGCGTGTCCTTGTGGATTCAAGGTTCAACCGCTCTCGTGGATTCGGAGCGAGGCACGTTCGTGGATTCGAAGGGTGCTATTGGGTGAAGACCGTGGATTCGGTCGGACGTCGTGGATTCGACGTTGGACGCCGTGGATTCGGCGTTGGGCGCAGATCGTGGATTCGAGAAGCGTCGCGGAGCGAGCGGAGAAGATCCCCTAGGAGCGTATGGAAAAGGTTGAGTCGTAATTGTGTACGGTAAATCACCTTGTACGTGTTTTAATTCTAGTGGATTTCTGCCGTGTTATCGGTCCCGTGGTTTTTTACTCCGGTGATGGAGTTTTCCACGTAAAAATCTTGCGTATTATTCTTTATTTCCGCATTGGGTTTTTATCGCAACGATTTTTGAGTGTTTATACGTTTACACCTATTCACCCCTCTCTAGGTGTTTTTTCCCCTATTTAGATCCGTATTACATATAACCCAACAGCTTTTGCCAGCAGGTTGTATTTATTTTTGGTGAGCTGGGAGAGACTGATGTATCATTTATACAGATGTATTGTATTTTATTTCCAGCTTCAGTCTGAGATGTATTAGTTTTAGTTCAGCTCTGTTTTTATTGCTCTTTTATTATTATCTCTTATATCTGAGCAGGTTTGGCGCTTCGTGTACGCGGGAAATACCGTGTGCACGGCGGATCTTTAGACGGGCCCGGGTTCCGGTTTACACCCGGGGCGTGACAAGGATAGTGGATCACATTTTACCAGGTGTGGTTTCCTTGGGTCGTCGAAGTTAGAGCTTGTTGATGCCGACACCGCGTGTGCATGTTTTAGTAGAGTAGGGATAGCTTCGCGTGGGCCAGAGAGGAGACTGTTGGCTTATGCGCGTGAGGATCTGGTTCCAGATCACATTTAGCACATGGACGAGTGTTGCCAGTCCGGCCCAGTGCTGTTTGGACCTTGGATTTGATCATCGAGATGTTAGTCCTACATCAGTTCAGAGAGGTTGATTGAGCATGAATTGAGATTGGTTATCCCAATGTTAGGCTACCATGGGATGTCGAGATTGGTCAATGACCCTCCGTGGACCTGGTCAGGAGGAGTGTGTTTATGGAAGAGGCTAGACCACGACGGGGTTGAGTCGTGGTCGTATCGCCTTGCTAGTGACATTTAAAGGAGGTGCCTACGGCGGCACCGGGATTAAAGAATGTCCTTATTGCTGTGTGATCCAGTGTGAGTCTACCAGATTTGTTATTGAAGCCACCGTTTAGTGGGATTGAGATCGAGATAGTGTTCCGGTTGTGTTGGACGGGTTGGTGGTTGTACCCGTAGTGGATGTTTGGATTATTTCCGAAGTGACATAAAGCGTGAGAAGCGCTAAAGGATAGTCCTGCAACTTCTAAGAGAGGAGAAGTTGTACGCCAAGTTAGGAGGTTATGAATTTTGACCTCGGAAAGTTCTGTGTTAGGCCATGTGTTTTCAGCTGCAAGAGTGGCGGGGGACTAACGAAGAGTGATACCGCTGGGTTGGGCCTAGACCTATAATGGTGACAGAGGTCAGAAGCTTTTGGACTAAGCAGGGCCAGTGTAGCTATGAGGAGATAAGCTGAAGAGGATACCAGCATGGGTGTGGATGTTTTTTAGTGATAAGTGAGGGAATTGAGTTATTTATAGATCCTCGAACCTGAAGTACTTGGATACTCAGGAAGAGTTTGGTTTGAGGCAACGCCGGTGGACAGAGTTATTGGAGTTATATGAGTGATTGGGTATATCATTATCCCGGTGGTGACTCTATGGTCATGGACGCCTTGTTTAGGCGAGTGGTGTACCTTGGAATAAGATGATCGATCAGAGGGTGCCCCTTTGGAACTTAGAATTGAGAGCTAAGGGCTGAGCTTGATTCCCGATGTGGAACTTCTTCCCTTGTGGATGGATACAAGAGTTGTATCTGTGGAACTTGAATATTGGTTGCAATGGAGCAACGAGGGAGTTATGCCCTTAGAGATCTTGAGTGGTGGAAACCTTTCTCCGCAGGGATTGTAGATTTGAGCTTACGCGGGGAGTTTGGTCTGCGAGTTTTATCTGCCTGGAAGAAATGTATTTGATTCCTTGCACGATTTGGTTTGCGCCTTATGATGTTGGACGAGGATTGGAGCCTTTAGGAGCGACCGCTGCAATTTTTGTCGGTGGGGCAGAAGAGTTTTGTAGTCGGGTTATACCTTTGGTCAAGGTCCCGGGGAGCTTTTGTTGAGTGAGAACGGCCACCTGAGAGCCTGATGATGAGTTAGGGATCCCCTATTTCCCCATTTGTTTGAGTCGCCCTCCTGAGTTATGGATTTATTCTGGTTTCGAGGACGAAACCCTTTTAAGGAGGGGAGAGTGTAGAATACCGGGTTTCCGGATGGCGCACCGACCTCGCATGTTGGAGTGGTGCGGAGGATTTGCCTCGAGCATGTTGCTTATGTGTTTACAGATGATGTCGGGTTGATTCGGATCGACGCGGAAGCCCTACCTTGATTCGGGGTTTTTCCGGGCATTGTGCGCCGATAGAGGACTGGATTTGGGAAAACACCGACTCCTTAGGGGTGTGCAGAAAATTTGGAAACACTTGGAACAGGTGTACTTTGTGTTTACAGCGGAGTTCGGGAGGTTTCGGGGCGGTGCGGAGACCCCGAAGACAAAAGGTGACTTGGAGTTGGCGTAAAAAGCTGATTATTTAATTAAATTATTTAAAATTTGGATTTTTTTAGTCTGTGAGGGTGGAAGCTGAAATGAGTGGATTTGTGGGTAGTAATTGTGGTAGGTTAGATATTTTGACTGGAGGCCTATTTAATTCCCTCTACCTACTACACCCCACTAATGGGGCCACCTTAATTAATTACGCCATGTCTGTCACGCCCCGGGGGTTTCTTTCAGCGGAAACGAGTCACAAAAATGTATGTATTTTTCCTATTTGAAATTCCTTCTTCCCCGGTGCGTGCCCAGACCCGCCACATACACAGAATCACCCTACAAACGGACAGAGTCTCCTCTGTATATGCACGGCGTCGCGGCTAATACAACATGCAAACATAGTAGCTCATTTAATCACAACAGTTCTCAACACTCACACAACTGAACCGTTCTCAAGGCCGACCAATTTGAAAGGATAAATCCACAATTTTAAAAGCGGTGCCCACCCGGCACCCAGATTTCTAAAACAGTTCGAAAATCATAAATCCACAGAGTTTTTAAAACAGTGCCCACACGACACTCAGGTTTTGAAATCCGTTTTCTAAAATCCATAAATCCACAGGGTTTTGAAAACGGTGCCCACACGACACCCCAGTTTTGAAAACGGTTTTCGCAAATCTTTTTCTTTTCTTTTCTTTTTCTTTCTTTCCTTTTGAAAAACGGTCGAACAGAGATAAGAACTCAAACACCCACACAACCAAAGAGCAAATTTCCGACATCCACACCGACCCCACGAGGGTATTGAGAACCACACAACAGTCTACAAGTAGTAAATGAAATGCAACAGAAAAGGGAAAATACAGTCTGGGATCTCATAGGACCCGAAAGCTCCTGACTCGGCCTCATAGTCGCCTAGCTCTCACCCCTGAAGGAACCTGTCACGGAGTGGGAAGTCAGCGACACGATAACATAATAATAAAGCAGGAAAATGTAGTAAATGCCAACCGTCAAACGATCCGGAGCGACCACCCTCCCAAGAGGGAAAAAGAAACACGAACACCTGTAAAACCTGACCACGTCGAGCATCTACGTCGACGGGTCGCACCGCTCACGAAGAGCCACGAACACCTGTAACACCTGACCACGTCGGACACCTTCACCGACGGGTCGCACCGCTCACGAAGAGCCACGAACACCTGTAACACCAGACCACGTCGGACACCTACACCATGGGTCGCACTGCTCACGAAGAGCCACGAACACCTGTAACACCTGACCACGTCGGACACCTACACCGACGGGTCGCACCGCTCACACCTTGGAGCATCCAAACCCCACACCTACAGGGGCCCCACTACGTCACCTCGTGGGTATACACGGGTCATAGACCACTTTTCCGGAAAAGCGCACCCTTTGCGGTGGCTAAACAGCGGGTGCGCGTGCTGCAGCCTCGAGCATAGTAACCAAGAATACCGTACATAATCACGAAGCGAGAACCATAGAGACTATCATCCACATATGACAAATAACAAGAACCATAGAAACTATCCACAATACCATAGTTAAACGCACAAATATAGTTAGTTACAAGTGTCGGAAATGCCATGCTAAGTCTCCAAATAAAAAAAAACCCACCTGAATGTAGGCTGATCCCGAGCTCTCACTAGACTACTGGGCGGCTGGTGCTGAACAGCTGGGCCCTGAATAGAAACTGTAGTCAGAACTAGACTCACTCATATCCATCCCGACAACACTATAATAATGTAACGCTCGAACAAGGGAAATAAGTCAAATCAGGCTTTTACCGGAATTTTCAGAAATCTACTGAACCTCCAATCATGACCCGCCAATGGTCTAACAATATCCAAATATCGTCCAACTACACCTGCTGTCCCTAAACATCCTAATTTTGATGTTCGGGCAGACAGGGACCAATCATAATTTCCTCTATCGAAATGTTGCCACGAATGCTCGCGCCGAAAACCGTAAAATCGACGATTTCGCCGATTTACGAGGCGATATCTGTTTTTCGCTCAACGAGAACCAACGGACCTCTAACGAAAAGCTTAGAGGTCAAATATACACTGCCAAAGACAGTACACAAGGTTACATTTACAACTTGATCCATAACATTCTTTAAAATAGCATTAATATACTTATTTAAGCATTTTTTTGAGTCGATCTCCCAATCCGGGAGGCTTTGGACTATGCAGTAAATTACAGTACGAAGATCTCGATGCAACAAAACCCGTGCTCACAGGTTTGAGCTGACACGAAGTCCGAGGGCAAAGTTGGCCCATAAACTTTTAAACACCCAAATGCCACTATGCCACAACATATTTAACACTTGACCAAATTCAAAACAAATGTGAGCATCATGTTCTGGACAAGTTACTAATTCAAGGGCTCACCTTGGGCTCACCGGAGAATGGCCGGGAAGTTGGCCGGAGCAAGGTGGGGCAATCACCAATAATGACCAAGGCTCGGGCTCGGGCAAACTTGCACCAACCCTGGTTCAACCTGGAACAGAGGTGAGCACGAGATCAAGGGTCTCAGCATAAAATGATTGGGTCAGGTCTGGCCCAACGCCGGCGGCCGGAGGCGGCGGTGGCCGGGAAACATCCCACAAAACTCACCCAAAACACAAGTTGGAAAAACTTTATTTCCAGAGGTTCTTGACTCAAACAAAATTGATGGAAAGTCTGAGGGCAGTGCCTACGGCTTACCTGAGTCGGTGGCCGGCGTCCCGAGGCGGCGCCGGCGGCCGGCGGTGAGGGCTCGGGGTGCCCTACAGTGCAACTACAAAGAAAATAATCCCCACGTAAAAAACTCCATGCAACCCCATGAACTCCTTCTAAATGGTCAAATAAGCTTACCTGGGTCGTTTTCCCACCGCGCGGAGCCCCGGCGATCGCCGGAGTTCAAGTTCACCGGAGTTGAAGTGCTCTAATGGCGGAATCCGGTCCGGTGCACTCGAGCCTCTGCAACTTGGACCAAAAGGTTCTGCTGGATGCCAGGGACCTTCCTGCAGTGGTGGCCGGCGAGGGGAGTGAGCGGCGGCGCCGGACGGCGGAGCTCGGCCGAAATGTTCAAAAAACCCGTTTCTAGGGTTGGCTCGGGCGGCGCGGATCCTCAACCGATGGCATTCAAAGTTGCAGGGCACCTTGCAGTCACCGAGAAGAGGAGATCCAATGGATCTGATCTTGACTTCAACGGTCGGATGAAGGCGGCACCCGAGATCGGCCAAAACAAGGTTTTCCGGCGACAAGGCTCTCCCGCCGGCTACTGGAGACACAGTGGCGGCTCGGGCTTCACAAAGAAACCCCTCTCAACGTCAGGAACAATACACACACACACACGGACCAGAACAACAAAACTTTTTCCAAGAACTAACCTCGCCGGAGAGAAGGAAGAAGAAGATTCCTTTCGCGGCGGTTCTCGGCGGCGCACGACGTCGGGAAACCCCTGGCTCGGTCGAAGCTTCACAGAGGAATCTCCCAGACCCTCTTGAATCAAACCAACATCTCACAGGTTGATTCTATAACCAAAACCCGAGAAAACCCACACTTGCGGGTTTCTCTTGGCTGTTTCCGGCGACGGGAAGGCGGCGGCGCACAACGCGTCGGTTGGAGAAGATGGTGGGGTGGAGGCGCCGGTTCTAGAAGGGAAACAAAGGGGTGGCTAGGTTTAGGGTTTCCAAAAGACAACCACGTATAGTATATAGTGCATAAATGCACAAAATGCTAAAAGGTCCCTCCACACTCGCTATTTGGACTTAAGTCCTTTAGCAAACTTGTTCAACTTACAGTCTAGCCCCTCACTCTAAAGCAGCATGCTTTACGGAGCAAAAATATTTGGGTTCATTACGCAAAATGCCACAATTTTCACCGTATTTCATGCTTTTCGAGGCATTTTAGTCGTCAAATCGAAAAACGGACTTCGCCACGACGTCCGGCTCGGCGAAACCTATCAGGTAGCGATTTTTGTTTTTCGACGAGATGCCCGGATAAATTCTCGGTCCACAATTACTGTACAATTATACAGTATGTCATGCTTCTCGAGACTTTGGGGTCGTCAAACGAAAATTCCGTCAGCGCCATTGCGCTCAGAACGTCAAAATTAACTAGAATCGTCTACTCATACTGCTAGGTTTGGATTTTGGACAGTGAAATGGCCAACGACCGATCGAGAGGGGACCGAAATCAGCGGTTACTATTCATTTTACTATTCACTTAAGTCGTGGGTCCCACTAGTTTTCTTGCTGATTTCCGGACGATCCGACCGTCGGATCAGCAAACGGTCTATACCATTTCCACTCGATTCGATGAGACGGTCGCACTGGCGACCTCAAATTTCCGAGATCAGACTCGGATCGGAAAGGCGGAATTTGTGATTCGGCAACTGTGCCATCCGTACACCGGTACACACCATTAAGGTTAATTTTGTTTCCTCGCACACATTCGCACCTGAAAAACACTCTTTACACTAACACAAATTTCCCGAGTATTACAATGTCACTTTCTCCTTCATCTATAAACAGAGCAAATGGAATGAAACAGAGGATAGAAAGAAAGAGGGAAATGAAGGGAAGAGGAGGAAGAAGGAAGTTGGAAAAGAGTGTAAATGGTGGAGGAAATTGATGATGGACTTCCTCCTAGAAGCTGAGTGGAGCGAGTGGCGTGCGCGCGCGCGAGCCTTTTTGCGAGGTTGGTGCTGTTTCTCTTAGAGAAGAGTGGCTCTCTTTTACTGCTTTTATTTTTGCTTGGTTTCTTTTATGATGTTGGGTTTTGAGGTTTTTGTGAGGGAGGTTTTGGACCGTGGTCCTTGTGCGGGGGTGGCCGTAGGGTTCCGCGCCGGCGCGCGGAGGCGCAGCGCGCGGCGGACGTTGGGCGGCTGCGCGGGTGCGCAGGGCGCCGCGCGCAGCAAGCGCTTTGCGCAGCAGAGGCAGCGCAACTGGCGGCAGCGCGCAGCAAGCGCTTTGCGCAGCAGAGGCAGCGCAGCTGGCGGCCGCGCGCAGCAGCGGCGGGCCCAGGAGCCGCGCGGGCGCTGCGTAGGAACGCGCAGGGCGCCGCGCGGGCGCAGCCTGGGTGCCGCTCGGGCGCGCTGGGGTGCCACGCGGGACCAGGGCAAGCGCGCCAGGGCGCGCATTGCGGGCTGGGCCGCCGCGCAGCGGGCCCAGGGTGCCGCGCTGCTACTGCTGCGGCGCCTCGCAGCCGTGCGGCAGCGCCGCGCAGGCTCAGCGGCCAGCGGCGGTGCAGCGTAGTGCTGCGGCAAGCTCGGGTGCCGCGCGGCAGGCGCGCCAGCGGCGCGGGCAGCAGCCGCGCAGCGTGTTGTTGAGTTGGCGGCGGCGTGCGAGTCTCGTCGGCGCGCGGGGTTTTCGCGATTTGGGTCTGGTTTTCGCCGACAATCGCGTGTTTTGGCCCGGTTTTTTTATTACTGACCCTGGTTTTCCTTTTCCCCTCTTGCTTATGTTGATGCAGTTTTTGGTGCTTTTGGCCGAGGGGGATGTTCCCGCTACACGGAGTCGCGGGAGCTTGGAGGCTAGACTTGGCGCTGCTAGCTGGCTGTGGGAGTGCAGAGGAGTTGTGAGTGTGTGTGGAGTGTACAGAAGAGGGGAATTTGGGAGTGTAGTGTGTGTGTGAATGTTTATGTGGAGTTGGATGGCTGTGTGAATGTGGGGAAATTTGTGTGTGTGCTGAGGGGCTTGTAGAGGTTTTTGTGTGTGTACAGAGGAGTATTGGTTTTGTGCTGTTGGATTTTGTATACTGTGGATAAGAGGAGCTTAAGAGTTTATGTGTTTTCTTTTTGTTGTGGCTTTTGAATTAAGATAACAAGGGGAACTTTGTACACCTAGTAACTGCTAATGATTTTATGTGTGCTATGAGAGTGTATGGTGGGTTACCTATAAGAGGATAGTCTTGGACTTATGTGGTTGAGGTATATGGAAGCAAATATTTTTTATTTGTGCTGAAGCTTAGTGTATAAGTGCTGTGGAGGACTTCATGTGAGCCTATTGTGATCTCTGTGTATGTGTGTTTGCATTAGTGCGTTTAGTGTGTGCGGTGGATAATGCATGTGTTCTTGGAAGCTTTTAAAGGACCATATGAGTATTTTGTTTATTGCGAGTTGATGATGGACTTGGTGTGTGCAGGGGAGGTGCAACCTGAGTGTGTGGTTGGAGGTGTGTAATTGTGGTTGGGTGAACTTTAATTATTGTGTGCTAATGGAGCTGTAAGTGAGCTGTTGGAGACTCTTTGGAAGCAGATGGTGTTGTGGTGTACTTGAGCCCGTGTTGTACTATGTTTTGGCCGTGGAGTGAGCCGTTGCGCGCCGGAATTTTTGTGTGGACTCGAGAGAATTTATTGGAGCTTCCGAGGATTTTTCCGGGATTTACGGCACGATTTTTGAGGTTTCGTCAGTTCGAGGTTCCAGCGCTTCACGGACTTCAGCAATTGCCTGCGGAAAGCGTTCCAGGTGGGTTGGAATTTCTCCAAAATTTACGGAATGCCCTTTAATGCTATTGAATGCAAGTTGATCATGTTTATTAGGCGTTTTCGCAATTTTTATATCTGGTAGTTGCCTGTATTTTTTTGAAAAATTTATTAGAACCCCGGATTATTTTTAGTAGACTCCTAATATCATATGACACTAGGTTTCATGCTTTGTTTGCATCATGATTGCACCTGAACCGTTTTACAAATCGAGAAACCCGTTTTAAGGAAAATCAATATTTTCAAAGATGGTTTTCAAATTATCAGTTGCCAAAGGTATGGCATAGGTTCAGGGTACTTGTATACTCGTGCCCGGGGGCCGAGTGGATTTTTAGTGCATGTGTGTCGAGTTCTAGTGTCATGGTGGATGAGTTTCCTTGCGGGGATTGGATGATTACTCTAGATAGTGTTTTTCCGATTTAGTCGTTGAGGTAGTTCTCCGACTTAGCTTGTGTAGAGTACCGGGACTTCGGATAGTGTACCGACCCCGCAAGATGGCGCGGTGCGGAGAAATTACTTTGGACGGGTTCCAATTGTGTTTACAGATGAGTTTGGGTTGAGTCGGATCGACGCGGAAGCCCCAGCTTGAATCAGAATTTTTCGGGCATTGTGCGCCATTAGAGGACTGGTTTGTTAGAGCCTCGACTCCACAGTTGTGTGCAAAGAAAAATTGGAAAAGGTTTGGAACATGTCTATTCTCAGTTTACTGCGAAGTTCGGGAGGTTTCGGACTGGTGCGGAGACCCCGAAGGCGAAAAGTGAGTTGGAGTCGGCGGTTAATGGAACCGGTTTTTGAATTGAGCACACCGACTCCACAGTTGAGCTTTTTGAGGAGGAAAAGTTTTGGACATGTGTATTTCCAGATTACAGCGGAGTTCGGGAGGTTCCGGACTGATGCGGGAGCCCCGAGGGCGAAAAGTGAGTTGGAGTGGCTTAGAATGGATTAATTAATTAATTAATTAAGTGTGGTTAATTAGCCTGAGAGAAGAATTAGAGAAAAAAAAAAGAGAAGATGAGAGTCAGGGTGTTGGTTTTGGTTGGGTGTTGGTGTTGGAGTGTTTTGGGTTCTTGTACACCTGCACCATGCACCCACTCCTCTAATTAGCCCTCTAATTAGCAATGCCACATCAGCATCCCTTCCCCTGATTCACAACAGAGGAAAAAATCTTGAACAGAGGAATTAAAGGATGAGGAAGAAGGAGAAGAAGAAGAGGATTTGTGGAGAAGTAAAAGAAGGCAATGAAAGAGGCGAAGGTTTGCTTCTAGTGGGGACCAACCGTTGGAAGCCGAGCGGAGCACGTGCGCGTCGAGCCTCATGGAGGCACATTGCAGTTTTCTAGTGAGAGAAAGAGAAAGCTTGGTTTTGATTTTTTGGAGTTGAATTGGATCATTTTTGGTTGCTGGATTGTGGTTGGTGTTGTTGTTGGTGGAGGAGAGACCAGCAAAGGGTGCCGCGCGGGGGCGTTGAGGCGCCGCGCGCGCGGCTGGTGAGGTCGCTGCGCGGGCGCACATGGGCGCCGCGCGCAGCAGCTGCGGGCGCCGCGCAGCTGGCGGGCGCGCGCAGTGGGCCGCGCGCAGCGGGCGCGCGCGCTGCGGGCCGCGCTGCAGGTGCGGGCGCCGCGCGGCGCGTGCATGGGCGCCGCGCGGCTGGCGCTTGGGCGCCGCCTTGCGCAGTCTGGGCTTTTTCTCTTGCGGTTTTATTTTGGCTTGGTGTTCCGGAACAAGGGAGGGAGTTCCGGAACATGGACTTGGGTACCAGTACTAAGTGGAGAGTACCGGTACCCCAGCTTGCTGTAGGCAATTTGGGTGACTTGTAGCAAGGGCATTTTGGTATTTTTACTCTCCAGGACTCTCCAGCACCCTGGTTTCCTCCCCTTCTCCTCTATATATGGATACCCCTCCTCCTCTCTTCTCAGGGGGATCCAGAGAAAGGAAAAAATGAGAGAAAGCATGAAAAAAAAAAAAAAAAGGAAAGAGAAGAAGAATGAAGGAAGCATTGTGATGTTGGCAACTTGGGTTTCCTGCTTCTTGGTTTTGTGTAGAGCCGCGCGCGCGTCGAGCAACGTACGAGGTATGTTGGTAGATTTGGTAGTTGAAACCTTGGATTTATTGTTTGGATTTAGAATGAGATTTTTGAGTTGGTTATTGGTTGTATTTCTCCTTTCTTGTGCTATGGACTGAGGGAGTGGACTTTTCTTTGCGCGGAGCCGAAGTGTCGCGCACGCGCTGTGAGCCGGCCGTAGAGAGGACCGGAGTGCGCACAGATTTTTGTAGAAGACTCGAGATGGTTGTTCGAGCTTCCGAGCTTATTTCCATGGATCGCGACAGTGTGCGCGCGCGTGTGGCGCGGTTTTGGGCGTTCCGGCAGTTTTCCGACAGTGAGCGGTGCGGCACTTCACCGACTTCAGCGTTTGCCTGCGGAAAGCGTTCCAGGTGGGTTGGAATTTCTCCGAAATATATGGAATGCCTTCTAAAGCTATTGTATGCATGTTGATCATGATTAGCTCTTTATTTATATAGCTGGTAAATCTGATAGTTGCCTAGAAAATTATAGAAAGACAATTATGGGCCCCAGATATTTTTAGCATGATCTAGGGACGTTATGACACTAGACAGCATGATTAGAGGGCATTAGATTGGCATCTGAACCGTTTGATAAATCGGCGGACCGGTTTTAAGGAAATTGAGACTTTAAAAATAGTTTGGAATTTTTGTGAGCTTCCAGAGGGTTTGAGTAGGTTCTCGATGCATGTATCCTCGTGCCGGGGGGCCGAGTGGATTTTTCTTAGAGCTCTGTGTGACGAGCTTCTAGTGTCAGGTGAGTTGAGATCCCTGGTGGGATTATTCTAGATCATGGATTGGTATATCTTATTTAGTAGTGGAGAGGGTTCTCCGACTTGATTTCGAGAGATTGGGCTCTGGCAGATTGAGTCGTGGAGGTTTCCCGACTTAGCCATGGGATGTGCATTATCAGATTGGGTCGTTGAGGGTTCTCCGACATAGCTATGAGAGGGTTTGGCATTCCCTGATCCAGTCGTGGAGGGTTCCCGACTGTAGTGTGTTATCTGGTGTTAGGTATGTTACGGAATTTGAGTTGGCGTAGTTTCGTGAAAGGTTCAAGTCTTGAAGATTGAAGGTGAAGAAAGTTGGATCATTTAACTCAATCTCAAGAAAGAAGAATTCAAAAGGATCAGGTATGTTTAACTAAAGATTGTTGGTGATCCGAATACTTCTTGTAGTGTAGAAACACCTGGAAGAGTTTTTAACTGCATAAAAATCAAAAACTGGTGTTCGGACATGTTCAGGATCCGGATCAGAGCCAGCGATCCGGATCCCGAAGGTTGTTGTTTCATACATCACTTCAATCCGGATCGCAGCATCTCACGATCCGGATCCCGAACGTTGAGTTTTCTGAAATGTATGAACGATCCGGATCAGGCATTCCGATCCGGATCCCGAACGTTTGTTTTCTGGAAACCGTCTTTATTGCTACTACAATCCGGATCGCCCAAATCCGATCCGGATCGCCGTCCGTCAAAATTCCAGAAATGTTAGGTTTTTGATTCTTATCTCCTTCCAAATGTTTCTAACCTATAAATAGACCCTATGACTCTTTTTCTAGGGTTAATCCGCATGAGGCCGGAAATGAAAATAGCCGTCATTTTCATATATCATTTTCATACGGCCTAAGATCCACATATAGAGAAGAAAGGAAATCATTAGAGAATACTCTATATTTCTTCATCTATATTGATTAGTTTGATTCTAGGTTTTCATACTCACATCTTGAGTTGAATCAAACTAATGAATACTTAGATGGCATTTCCGATCTATCTTTGATCTAAGTATTCGGCGGATCATCACCACCCAAAAACAACGATTTCCCCAAAATCGGCGCGTGGATTCGCGTGTCCTTGTGGATTCAAGGTTCAACCGCTCTCGTGGATTCGGAGCGAGGCACGTTCGTGGATTCGAAGGGTGCTATTGGGTGCAGACCGTGGATTCGGTCGGACGTCGTGGATTCGACGTTGGACGCCGTGGATTCGGCGTTGGGCGCAGATCGTGGATTCGAGAAGCGTCGCGGAGCGAGCGGAGAAGATCCCCTAGGAGCGTATGGAAAAGGTTGAGTCATAAGTGTGTACGGTAAATCACCTTGTACGTGTTTTAATTCTAGTGGATTTCTGCCGTGTTATCGGTCCCGTGGTTTTTTACTCCGGTGATGGAGTTTTCTACGTAAAAATCTTGCGTGTTATTTTTATTTCCGCATTGGGTTTTTATCGCAACGATTTTTGAGTGTTTATACGTTTACACCTATTCACCCCCCTCTAGGTGTTTCTTCCCCTATTTAGATCTACATTACATATAACCCAACAAGTGGTATCGGAGCGGGAATAGGGTTGTAAACAATGGTTGAAGGTGGAAACATCAATCGACCCCCTTTCTTTGATGGAACAAATTATGCGTACTGGAAAGTACGAATGAAAGCCTTTTTAATTTCCATCGACGAAAGGGTGTGGCAATCAATTGAATTAGGATGGTCTAATCCAACTGAAACTATCACTGATGTTCGCACCTTAAAACCTAGATCGAAATGGACCAAGGAAGAGTTAGATTCATCTTCTTACAATGGCAAGGGAATTAATGCTATCTTTAATGCCTTATCTCAAACTGAATTCTCTCGCGTCTCTGCATATGAGACTGCGAAAGAAATCTGGGATGTTCTTCAGGTTACACATGAGGGAACTAACCTCGTGAAGATTCAGAAACTGCAAATGCTTACGAGCAAGTTTGACTCTATCTTGATGGCAGAAAATGAATCTTTCACGGACTACTATACACGATTGCAAGACATCGTAAACTCATGTGCTAACCTGGGAGAGAAGATTCCAGAATTTAAGATTGTAAGAAAGATCTTAAGAACTCTTCCTGAACGATTTCGCCCAAAGGTTACAGCCATTGAAACTATTAAACACCCGGACGAAATACGTGTAGAAGAATTGGTTGGTTCATTACAAACTTATGAAATGACATTTACTACTAACAATTCTTCTGGAAAAGCATCCTCTTCTAAGTCTTCAGGTTATGCGTTGAAAACAACTAAGGAAGAAGACGCGGATACATCCTCCTCAGACGATGACGAGAACCTTTCTATGGAGGAATTTGAGAAGCAGCTCGCTCTCTTGACAAGGAAGTTTCGCCGCAACTTTCGAAGGGGTAATTCAAGTAAATCTCCATCGTTCGGAAAGTCGAACAAAGGCAAGGGTACTTCAAGTTACAAGTCAAGAAAGCAAGAGAACTTCTCAAAGGATAAGAAAAGTTCAGAGGGACAACTACAATGCTTCAAATGTCGAGGCTACGCCCACATTGCAACGGAGTGTCCCAACAAGTATCCGGCAAAGAAGAAGGCGATGCAAGTCGTCACTTGGGATGACAAGTCAACGTCAAATGAGTCGTCTTCAAGTGATGAAGAAAAGAGCTCCACGGCATTCCACGCGTCCATATCTTCACCCTTCATGTGCTTTATGGCAAGTACATCCGAGTCGTTGTCCAACTCCACTGTTGAAAAGATTGCAACGGACAACGAATCGGATGATTCGGAAGGTGAAGATTTTGCTTTAGCCTACCACAGACCTTTACGGGATTCAAAGAAACCGGCTAAGCAAAACAAGGGGTTGAGAGGGAGATTGCAGGATCTCGAAGAAGAAGTAAAAAGGGTAACTTCTCTCTCGACCGATCTTGAAGTGGAAAGGGATAATCTGATAAAAGAAATATTTCCCTTCAAGAGTCCAATGAGCAACTCGAGAAGAATTATATAGATATGGTGAACAAAGCGAACTACTTCTTGAAGCTCTACGGCGAGGCCCGACGGGAAAAATTGGAAATGACAGAGACCATTTGCCAACTCAAGGATGACTTACAGCAATTTTCTTCTGGAAGGAGTAAGTTGGATAAACTTCTTGGTCTTGGTCAAACAAACAAGTTCGGCCTCGGATACAATCGAACTGAAGACAATTTTAGTTCGGTTGGGACAGTCTTTGTGCCTCAGTCGGTATCTCCTCCTCCGACACCGGAATTCACGACAACCAACGACAACAAGCACCTCAATCAACTTCTGATGATGATGCATATGTTACCTCAATCTATAAAGAACAGCAAAGGCTCTCCAACGAGCAAGAACGTTGGTAGTACTCCAAACAAGACGATGACAAAAGAAAAAGATCAATCAGACAAAACATCTTCATCAAGGAAAATTTCTCAACCATTGCCGACATACTCCAAAACTCAAAAGGTTTGGGTATGCAAAGGTGAAATCCTTCCTTGTCTTTAATCGTTCTACGATTAAATGTTGTGTAGTTTATGTAGACTATTTTTTCCTTTCTTTTGGCCGACCCGTCAACCATCTTTGGGAGGTAAATGGTATATTTTCTTATTGGTTGATGATTTCTCTAGGTTTTCTTGGGTAGTATTTTTAAAAGAGAAAGCTGATACGTTTGACTCTTTTCATGAGATTTGCCATCGTATTATGATTGAAAAGAATGAAAAGATCATTCGTGTTAGGAGTGATAGAGGTGGAGAATTCATAAATTCCAAATTCATTGATTTTTGCACTTCCAACGGCATAAAACATGAATTCTCAGCACCCTATACACCTCAGCAGAATGGTGTTGTTGAGCGCAAAAACAGGGGTGTTCAAGAGATGGCGCGTGTGATGCTTCATAGCCGGAATTTACCGCTACATTTTTGGGCTGAAGCTGTGAACACCGCTGTCTATGTTATTAATCGAGTGTATTTGCGCCCAGGAACTTTAAATACACCATATGAGTTGTGGTTTAGTAGAAAACCGGATATCAAATACTTTCGTATCTTCGGGAGTCGATGTTACATTTTACGTGACCGTGAAAATCTTGAAAAGTTTGACTCTCGAAGTGACGAAGGGATCTTTTTGGGTTATTCTACAAATAGCAGAGCATATCGAGTATTTAACATTGAATCTAAAACGATTGTAGAATCTATAAATGTTAAAGTAGATGAAGCTTTTCACATTGCATCTGAAAAATCTACCCTCGATATCTCTCTGGATGATGATACTTCTGTAAGTGCATCTTCTCATGATAATACTTCCAATATTAATGATGCATCTAATGGCTCTTCAAGTTTATCTGATGTGCAGGAATCATCTCATATACCTCCGAGTACTCCATTTCAACAAACGCTACGAATCTCCAAGGATCATCCTGAATCAAACATCATTGGAGATCTACAAGAAGGAGTTAGAACTCGGAGGCAGTTGGTTTGTGGATTCGCTTGCTACGTATCTTTAATCGAACCAAAGAACATAGATGAAGCTCTTCAGGATGACTACTGGATTAAAGCAATGCAGGAAGAGCTCCATCAATTTGAGCGAAACAAAGTCTGGGAATTAACGAAGCCTCCAAAGCAACATAACGTGATAGGTACCAAATGGATTTTCAAGAACAAGAAAAATGAGGATGGTACTATCATCAGGAACAAGGCACGATTAGTTGCTCAAGGCTACTCTCAAGTAGAAGGTATAGACTTTGATGAAACTTTCGCCCCTGTAGCTAGACTCGAGTCCATTCGTATACTATTTGCTATTGCTTGTCATTTTAAAATCAAATTATTTCAAATGGACGTTAAGAGCGCGTTTCTAAATGGGTTTTTAAATGAGGAAGTTTATGTTGCTCAACCGAAAGGTTTTGTGGACCATAAACAACCTAACCATGCTTTTCGTTTGAAAAAGGCTCTTTACGGTCTGAAACAAGCACCGCGAGCATGGTACGAAAGGTTGACAAAGCACCTTTTGGAGAAGGGCTATACTCGAGGGGGAGCTGACAGGACTCTCTTTGTGAAGCATTATCAAAGCAATTTCATTGTAGCACAAATCTATGTCGATGACATTGTATTTGGCGCAACAAGAGATAATGATGCTTCTAAATTCGCGGAGACCATGGAAAGCGAATTTGAGATGTCCATGATGGGCGAATTGACTTATTTCCTTGGATTGCAAATTAAACAAAATGATGAAGGTATTCACTTGAGTCAATCCAAGTATGCAATGGAGTTGGTTAAAAAGTTTGATCTTGAAAATTCGAAGGATTTTCAGACTCCAATGGGAACTAGCCACAAGGGACTTGGAAGTGAATCACAAAGTGAGAATGTAGACGAGAAACTGTATCGAAATATGATTGGAAGTCTACTTTACCTCACGGCTAGTCGCCCGGATATATCCTTTAGTGTTGGGATTTGCGCGAGATATCAATCAGCACCAAAGGAGGTTCACCTGAAAGCGGTGAAAAGGATCATCCGGTACATTAAAGGAACCATAAATTTCGGAATTTGGTATCCTATGGGAACAAGTTTGGATATTGTTGGATACTCAGATGCCGATTGGGCAGGATCAGTGGATGATCGGAAAAGCACGAGTGGTGCATGCTTCTATCTTGGCCATTGCCTTGTTGCATGGCACAGTAAAAAGCAGAATTGCATAGCACTCTCGACTGCCGAAGCGGAATACGTTTCAGCTGGAAGTTGTTCAACTCAACTCATTTGGATGAAAAGCGTATTGAGCGACTTCCGGATTTCAGCATCTTCGGTAACAATTCTTTGTGACAACACAAGTGCAATTAACATTTCCAAAAACCCTGTGTTGCACTCTAGAACAAAACATATTGAACTTAGATATCATTTTCTTAGAGAGCTAGTTGAATCAAATACTCTTCAACTTTCATATATTTCAACTGAGGATCAATTAGCTGACATTCTAACAAAACCTTTGGATCAAAAACGTTTTATTCATTTGCGAAAAGCAATTGGGATGCTTTCCTTGAAATAAACTTCTTTTTGAAACCTTTGCTTAGGATAGGTTTTGTTTTTATTTTGTTTTGTTCATTATCTATGTTTGTACATAGGACATTAATTGAGCATAGATTATAATTGACTTTAATTGCATCTTTTCGCACATTTAGAAATTTATTATGCTTTTGCCATCATAATATTTCACTGTTGCAATGATCATTTATGTTAATTAAATCATCTTCTGAGTGATCAAAGTCAATTTCTCTCTCAATGATCTCTTGGTATAGTCATTATCTTATTTGACTGCTTAGTCGAGTATGAAATCGAGATCAATTTTTGGTTGAATACTTTATATCTTAAATAATTGATAGCCAATTGAGGGGGAGTCAAAGAAATGGAAAATGCTCAAAAGATGTGGAAAGAGTTACATCCCAATGAGGAGTGTGAAAACTACCACCACATGGAGGAAAGAGCTACCACCTCGGTCGTCCGAGTATTGTGTGCAGCTACCACATGTATACCAAGCATGGTTGTTCAATTTTTGATTAAGTAAAATGCATGTTGAAATACTTGACTCCGTCAAATTTCAAGGTTGGTATAAGGTGGGTTTTTAAAGAAAGATGCTCAAAGAGCCACTCTCTTCAACAGATTGTCTAGATACATTATCTACTATATTTGGGATTTCAAACATCTATTGATCTTTGTATTTCATTTTCTTTCCTGAATTGATGATTTGATAAAGGCATTACTCATAGGATCAAGTTAGATGTAATTGAAGGTGTTCAACTTTAAGGGATTTAATTTTTGTAAATTCTCGTTTCATTTTTGGATATTATTGATAGATTTGGCATAATCTAATTCTTGTTGTATGAAACGATGATTTTTGTTTAAAGTTGATACACGATTGTGCTTACATACTTTTTCTGGTTTTTCTTGAATTTCTCTGAAATTTTTCTGAAGAAAAAGTTGGAGCCGATCCGGATCGGGCAAGGTGATCCGGATCCCGAACGCAGGCTTCTTCCTGCGGCTGGCCGATCCGGATCGAAATCTCGATCCGATCCGGATCACGGCTAGGGTTTTAATAAGAACAAGAGGGTTTTGATTTCTTTTACCTTAATCTTTTGTTCTCAAGTCTCTAGAGCCTCTCTCTCTAGAAATATTGCACCTTGGAGCTTTCCAAACTCAAGTTCTTCGAATACAAGTAAGTTTTGTTGATCAAATCTCGGTTTTTCACCGTTCTTGTTTTTCCTCCTCAAAACGTGATGAATTTCTTGGATCGATTTCGTTTGTGGATGGTTTTTGATCAAATTTCTTTTGAAATTAGAACTCTGGGTAGATTAGTTTTGATTATATGCTAGGTATTCTCCTGATTAACGGATTTTTAGGCTTCGATTTCTAAAATTTCGATTTTAGGGCATATAATGAGGATTTTCGAAAATCATGCAATTGATCTATTTTTAAAAGTCCTTTTGCAAAACTAATTTGATTCTTAGTCTCTCTAAATGATTATGATTGTTTGGGTACAATTTTTCAAATTTTTGAAAATTAACAATTTTTCATGTGTTCTTGAGTTGGTCTTCACAGGATACATTTTTCACTATCAATCAAAATGGTGATCACTTGGATTATTTTCCTACTTGCTGCCATGGTTCATACCAAGGATACTGTCAAGCCTAAAAAGGCTAAGAAAGCGAAGAAGACCAAGGATGATTCCGACACTGAATCAGAGACGGAGTCGATCGACTGGGATAACATCGAAATCGAGCAAGCTGCTCCCATTGTCTCCAAAGGGAAAGCAACTGCTGAAGCTTCAAAGCCTACTACTGCTGAAAAGGGCAAAGCCCCAATAGAAGAAACCTCTGGGAAGACAAGAAGAAAAAGTGTTGCTCGCAAAAGAGGGTGTGCTCAAGGAATCTCCATTGAGCAACCAGCTGCTAGCCAAGCATCTCCACATGACTTTATCAGCTCGGCTAGGATTAAGGAAAATGAAGAGGGAAGTGGAATTCAAATTACTGAATCCCTCTCTAGAGCATACTCTGTACCTAGCGAATCCGCATGGACTAAAGACCAGCATGCATCATCTGCTTCTACAACTCGTCCAGCGACTTCCAAGAGAAATGCTCTAGAAGCTACTGTATTGGCCGCCATTCATCAGGACCAAAGAAGACTTTCTGCTGAGCAAGAGAAATTGGGATTAGGTCTCCGACAAATGGCCGCTGACCAAAAACAGATGAAAAAGAAATGTTCCAAATTATCGCGAATGCTGAAAGGAATCTTGAACAAGATAGACGATACTAGCTCAGACAGTTCTGATTTGGCTTGATCTTTTATGCTCTAACCCTTATTGTTTCTATTGCAGGTTTTTAAGTTTTCGGTTTTAGTTTCAGTTCTCAGGATTTTCTTGATTGTGAACTTTTTAACTCTCCTTGTGTTTTTGGTAATTTTGGCTTTGTTTGTGACAAAAAGGGGGAGAGAGTTTAGCTAGAACTTGAACAATGATTGAACAATGATTGATGTGAATGTGTGAACATCAAAGTAAGTATCATTTCAACTTTGACTTTGGTGAAAGGTAAGTATCACAACTTTGGTTTTTATCTTGTGATTTGTTGCATGTTCCTACTAACTATTCGACTAACTATTTGGACATGTACTATTACTAACAAGTTGTTGATTACTAATAAAGCAAAGTTATGACATTTGGAATTTTATTGCTTAGAAGATATGTCAATGTTTGATTGTGATCTTATTACATATCTGAATTACTCAATGTCATGGTGAGCATAAACTCTATCTCTGTTAGGTTTTGAATGCTAAATATTCTTGAGGTAACTAACGATCTCTTTTTGTCAAGAATGATTTCTTTGTGCAGAGAGTACAGATGTCTAAGTCTAGAGTCTGTTTTAGGAGTTTATCTCATGTTTTTAAATTTTCGGATCTCCATTGTAAATTTTTGTTGTATGGTGATAGCAACAAAAATATCTTTTTAAATTTTCTTTAGTGGATCTGTGTCTTGTCACGAAACCGCCAAAGGGGGAGATTGTTACGGAATTTGAGTTGCCGTAGTTTCGTGAAAGGTTCAAGTCTTGAAGATTGAAGGTGAAGAAAGTTGGATCATTTAACTCAATCTCAAGAAAGAAGAATTCAAAAGGATCAGGTATGTTTAACTAAAGATTGTTGGTGATCCGAATACTTCTTGTAGTGTAGAAACACCTGGAAGAGTTTTTAACTGCATAAAAATCAAAAACTGGTGTTCGGACATGTTCAGGATCCGGATCAGAGCCAGCGATCCGGATCCCGAAGGTTGTTGTTTCATACATCACTTCAATCCGGATCGCAGCATCTCATGATCCGGATCCCGAACGTTGAGTTTTCTGAAATGTATGAACGATCCGGATCAGGCATTCCGATCCGGATCCCGAACGTTTGTTTTCTGGAAACCGTCTTTATTGCTACTGCAATCCGGATCGCCCAAATCCGATCCGGATCGCCGTCCGTCAAAATTCCAGAAATGTTAGGTTTTTGATTCTTATCTCCTTCCAAATGTTTCTAACCTATAAATAGACCCTATGACTCTTTTTCTAGGGTTAATCCACATGAGGCCGGAAATGAAAATAGCCGTCATTTTCATATATCATTTTCATACGGCCTAAGATCCATATATAGAGAAGAAAGGAAATCATTAGAGAATACTCTATGTTTCTTCATCTATATTGATTAGTTTGATTCTAGGTTTTCATTGTAGTGGCCCAGGTTTCCGTTCAGTTTTTCCTGTGAATCCTGGGTGTGAAACACCTATTATTGGTGTATTAGGTCCACAGTGCATCAAAGGGATGCTACGGATGGACACAGTGTGGTATTTACTATTGGTTTGACCTTCGAAGGTAATTGCCGAATTTTATAGAAAGATTTGGGCCAATCGGAGGCCGTATTTGGATTTAGCGCGGAAAAACGCTTGAAAACGGCTTTTTATTTGTTGAAAACGGAGTCCGGATGCCCAAAAACGGACCCCCGGAAGTTTTCTGTGAAAAATGGTGCATGGGGGACCTGTGGACCGGCCAGGGACACGTGGCGGCTCCTCATTGGGCCGGCGCACGCCCCCGGTCCACGGAAAGGGCCGCCGGTGCATGGTGGACCGGCGGGCCACGTGGCGGCACGCGGTTGGGCCGGTGCAAGGCGCGCGGCGCAAGGGAGGGTGCGCGGGCAGCGCGGGCAGGCCGGGCAGGCGCGGAGGGGGCGCGGTGCACGGTGGACCGGGGCGCGCCACGTGGCGGCCCCGGGTTGGCTGGTCCATGTGCGCGTGGCGCACGCGGCGCCACGCGGCGGCGGCCGTACGCGCACATGGGCGCACGTGGGCGCACGTGGTGGCGGCGCCCGCCGACAGCCGTGTCGGGCGGGGCCACGTGTCGCCACGCCGTTGGCTGGCGCACCCACCCTGCCGCCAATCACGGGGGACACGTGGCGCTTCCCCGTTGGGCCCGCACGGCTGCCGCTTGTTTGGCGGACACGTGGCGGGCCGTGGGCCGGGTCGGACGGCCGGTTGGACGGGAAGGGATCCCGTGCGCGGGCGGGCTGGGCCGGGCCGCACTGTGCGCGCCCGGAAACCCCTGGGCCGGGCCGCACTGTAGCCGCCCGAAACGCGGGCCGGGCTGCACTGTTCACGCCCGAAAGTGGGCCTGGGTACTGTAGCCGCCCGAAAGTGGGGACACAGAGGTCTTTTTCCCAAAAGATTTTTTTGGGCCTATAAATAGCCCTTCCCCTCCCTTCTTTTTCTCGGTTTTCTGAGAGAAAGAGAGAGAATCGGAGAGAGGTCATTGAAGAGAAGTTGTTCCTCACTGATTTTTCTACCTCGTGGTGCGTTCCCAGATTTTCTGGAAGTTCGACAGCGGCGATCCGGATTTTACTGTGTGCCTCGTTTTTCCCCAATCTTGGCCCGTTATCGTCGCATTTCAGTCCGAGGAGTCCCCTGCGCAGTTCAGGAGTCCTCTTTCGACGATTTCTTTGCCGGTGTGTTCCTAAGAGGTAGGGCTTCGTTTTCTGTGTTGGTGGTTTCTTTGGATTCCGATTACTTGGTACGATTCCCGAGGTGTTTTGACCCCCTCTTTTGCTGTTTGGGTTTTTGGACAGCGGCGACTTCGACGAATTGTTTCTCCGTGTAGAAATATCAGATCGAGGCGATTCAAGAGTCGATTTTGGGCTACTTTTCGCGAGGAACGCAACCGTGATTTTTCTGGGATTTTTGGAGCTCGGGACAGAGGTGAAATTCCTCGTTTTGCGTGCTGATTATAAAAACAGCAAATCTGTTTTGAGACTTGTAGTTTTTACACCGTGTACACTTATGTGATGTTGTAGGATACTGTTTCAGCTGACAGTGTGCATAGAGGACAGCGGGTATTTTCTTGGGGTATTGTGCACGCTTTTCGAGGTGGGTGGTTGTTGCTTACCTCACTTCTGACTATCTCACTAGGAGTATTAGAGACTCCCGACTTTAAATTGATAATCGGTACTTTTAATCATAAAATGCATATGTAAACCCCACAAATAATATAATAGCTCATTTATAATAAACTGGGACACTGTTGCTAGACATATGCTGTAACCTATCAGCGCATGCAATAGTCTTATCATATAACCATCTTTTTCTAAATAAATACCCAATACTTTCCTTCTGTTTTTAAATGCGAACCTTTGCATGCTTGTTTGGACATCTAAATGGACTACTATTTATTGCTACACTATCTTTGGGACTTGACTTAGGAGAAACCATGTTTCACTATTCTCCTTCGCATTTGGATATATGTTGCTCGGTTTGAGCAGGGTTTGGGATAGTGTAGTTGAGGCTTGAGTCTGGGACAGGTTTGACTCGATTATATATATTGTGGGGTATTGTGGTAACCGCGGACATGAGGCGGTTAGCCAGATATTGTTTATGATATCAGATTGTGGACTTATAGGGTGTTGCGGCGACCGCGGACATTAGGCGGTTGACCGGATGTTCACTTATGCATCAGATTGTGTAAGACCTGACTTTTCCGTGACCCTCCCCGTTACCCATTTTCTTCGACTGCCCGACTGAGGGACAATTTTTGGTGTTTTTCCGGAGAATCCGTCGGGGCTCGCGGACATTTTTAGGCCGAAGGGCTCGCGAAATGGAGAACGGGGGCGCGATCGGTTTCAGATTCCGACTCCCGGTTCACCCGGAATAATTTTCCGAAGTTCGGACCCCACTTAGGCGCCCCGGGATCCGTGCGGATGATCGGCACGTTTCTCGAGGTAATTCTAGCCGCCGGATCTGTCCCTATTAATTAATTATTCTTTTGCCCTTTGAGGAACCTAGGGTTTTAGGTGTTCCCTCCTAGGTCCCTTCGTTCGGCGGCTAGGGTTTTCCCTTTAAGAGTCATCACGAGAGGGAAAAAGAGAGAGTAAAAGAGGGCTAGGGTTTCTCTTTAAGAGACACCACGAGAGGAAAAAAAAAAGAGAAGAATAAAACGGGGACCCAACCCTTTTTCGCTCTTGTGCGACCGACGGCGGGGCTTTCGGGGAAAGGACGGAGGTTTCTTGCTCGCGGGATCAACCGGGCAATGTTAGGACGATCCCCTTCCTCTCTTTTCTGGCGGATCGAAGGTGAGTTTTTATTAGTTTTTTTGAGTAGGCGTTTCGGGGGGTGGAGTCTTCGCGGAGAGCGCCGCCGCCGCCGCCGGGCCGGCCGCGGGCGGGGCGCCGCGCGGCAGGAGTGTCGCGCGGGCACCACCCGCAGGCGAGCACCGCGCGGCGCTTGGCTGCGCGGGGCCGCCCGCGGGTGGGACGCCCGCGCAGGCTAAGGCTGCGCGGGGTCGCCCCCGCACCGCGGGCAGCGCGCCCGCGCGGCGCTTGGCCGCGCGGGGACGCCCGCAGGTGGGGCGCCCGCGCGGGCTAAGGCCGCGCGGGGTTGCCCCCGCACCGCGGGCAGCGCGCCCGCGCGACGCTTGGCCGCGCGGGGCCGCCCGCAGGTGGGGCGCCGCGCGGGCTAAGGCCGCGCGGGGTCGCCCCCGCACCGCGGGCAGCGCGCCTGTGCGGCGCTTGGCCGCGCGGGGCCGCCCACAGGTGGGGCGCCCGCGCGGGCTAAGGCCGCGCGGGGTCGCTCCCGCACCGCGGGCAAAGCACCCGCGCGGCGCTTGGCCGCGCGGGGCCGCCCGCAGGTGGGGCGCCCGCGCGGGCTGGTGCCGCGCGGGGTCGCCCCCGCACCGCGGGCAGCGCGCCCACGCGGCGCTTGGCCGCGCGGGGCCGCCCGCAGGTGGGGCGCCCGCGCGGGCTGGTGCCGCGCGGGGTCGCCCCCGCACCGCGGGCAGCGCGCCCGCGCGACGCTTGGCCGCGCGGGGCCGCCCACAGGTGGGGCGCCCGCGCGGGCTAAGGCCGCGCGGGGTCGCCCCCGCATCGCGGGCAGCGCGCCTGTGCGACGCTTGGCAGCGCGGGGCCGCCCGCAGGAGGGGCGCCCGCCCGGGCTGGTGCCGCGCGGGGTCGCCCCGCACCGCGGGCAGCGCGCCCGCGCGGCGCCCGGCCGCGCGGGGCCGCCCGCAGGAGGGGCGCCCGCGCGGGCTGGTGCCGCGCGGGGTCGCCACGCATCGCGGGCAACGCGGCCGCGCGGCGCCCGGCCGCGCGAGGCCGTCCGCAGGAGGGGCGCCCGCGCGGGCTGCGGCCACGCGGTGCTGTGCCCGGGCGGAGTGTGCGCCGCACGGGCCGGTGCCGGGCGGGGAACTCCGCCGCACATGGGTGGGAGTCGGTGTGAGTTTCGGATCCTTAGTCTTGACTTGCCCTTATTCCTTCAGGAGTGCAGGGCATTGTTGGCGACGGACGCACGATCACGGACGTACCGAACGCCGGACGACGCACACAAAAGGTGGGTTTTTTCGCCGAGGTTAATTGGGTAAGGGCGGACATGAGCAAAGGTGTTTCTCTCTAAGTTGCTCTTCGTGAGCAAAGGTGGGTTTCTCTCTAAGTTGCTCTTCGTGAGCAAAGGTGGGTTTCTCTCTAAGTTGCTCTTCGTGAGCAAAGGTGGGTTTCTCTCTAAGTTGCTCTTCGTGAGCAAAGGTGTTCTCCTCTTTAAGATATTCTCATGAGCAAAGGTGTTTTCCCTTCTGGTTGTCCTTATGAGCAACGCTGACCCCGATACTTACTTTATTCGCTTTATCATCTGAGGCTCAAGTTTTGCTACACGCACACCAGCGGTTTGGCCACCGCAAGGGTGTGCTTTTCCGGAAAAGTGGTACGTTGACCCGTGTACCCCACGCGACGGTGGCGTTAGGAATGGGGGCCCTCATGGGTGGAGGGTGTGAGCGGTGACGCCGAGGTTGGTGCTCGGCGGCCGAGGCAGGTGCTCGGCGGAGAGGGGGCACCGGGGTAGGGGCCCGGTGCGGTGTCCGGGGAGGGTGCCCGGTTTATACTTGGTGCAGGTCATATTCAGGTTGACGGTGTATAAGGGGCGACGGTTGCTCTGGTTATAGTGGTTTGCTTTATTATAGTTTTCTTGCTCATTATGTTTTTCCAGTCACTGACTTCCCACTCCGTGACAGGTTCGTCCAGGGGCGAGTGCTAGGGCACCGGTGAGGCCGCGAGAGTGCTGTTCTGGCATTTTGTGACTTCAGATACAGTGACTTCCTTTTCCCTTTTCGATTATTATTCATGCTAGCTAGTTGTGGATTGCGACACCCCCGTGGGGTCGAAGTGGATGTTGCCCTTTTCCCTTTTTGAATAATTGAATGAATACTACGTTCTCTCTTACTTGGCCGTTTTGAACGATGAAAAGCAAAGAAAACCGTTTGCGAAAAACTACTTTTAAAACATGGGTGTCGTGTGGGCACCGAGCTTTACAAACCTTGCGGGATTTATGTGTTTGCGAACTGTTTTCACAAACGATGGCATCGTGTGGATGCCGCTTTCAAAACCCTGTGATTATTTATCCTTTCAAAACACCGGCCTCTCTGCTCTAAGTGAATGCTAGAATATCATGAGAATTGTTTGGTTGTATGTGTACGAGACCCCAACTGATTTGGTTAGAGATTGTATGTGCTACGCCTTGTGAGACACTTTGTGGTTGAGACGCCGTGCATATACAAAGGAGACTCTGCCCGTTGGCAGAGTAAATTTGTGTATGCGGCGGGTCTGGGCACGCGCCGGGGAGTATTGTTTTACAAAAAAAAAATATATGGCTGAATCAGGGGCATCGGCGGCCCCTCTTCCGCACGATTCGAACCCCCGGGGCGTGACAGATTAAGATGGTATCAGAGACTTTAAACTCTAACCACAACAGTCGGGGCCTAACATCCACGGGCGCAATACTCTGGCTACTGAGTAATAAAGTGAACAAGGGATAAATAAATAGAACACGAGTGTGCGCGGGGGAGGGTAGAGATTAGGTAGAACCCTTGGGAGCCAGGTTACCTTGGTAGTTATGTCTCTATGTTTTTTGACGGTCGGTATGCTTTCATTTTGTGCACAGATACAATAGCAGTTCGACTCAGTGAGCGACGACCGACGGAAATGGACGCCGCAGCCGGAGCAAACCGCTTGCTGCGCAACCAGCTGCGTGATGTGGCAGGGCAGCTGCTGACTCTCACGGAGCGTCTGTGCATGCTGACGCGGGAGCTTGAGAGCGTCGACCACTTCCAGCACGGCCCATGGGACGGTACCCCTCGCGGGATGCCACCAGCGGGTTTTCCCACCTATCACGATGCGGTCAATTTGGCCATGCGTGCGGAACAAGAGTACGCCCGGCAGGGGTGCCCCTACCCTTACCCGGCGGAGGACCCCTATCTGACGAGCCGCGCGACCAAACGTCCGAAGGTAGGACCGGAGTCTGGACCAGTGAAGAAGGAGGGGCCCGACCCATTGAAGCCGTGCGTCATTTGTGGCGGTGCACATCGAATGATGGGCTGCCCCTGGCGGGATGATCACTGCTTCCGCTGTGGAAAACCGGGTCACACGCGTTACACGTGCCCCCAGAAGCCAGGCGTCACTAGGCCCCCGGCGCCGGGACCTGTCGAAGCAGAGAAAGCCGCCACCCCCGCCTTGCAGGGGAGCCCCAAACCAAAGTACCGGGCGAACCAGCACCTGGAAAAAGCAAGGAAGGGTGGGCAGGTACCAACAGGAACCCCGGAGTCGCTGCAAGGGCCCTGCGTCATCTGCGGAAAGGCGCATCGAGTGACGAACTGCCTTTGGAGGTACTCCCACTGCAATGGTTGCGGCAAACCAGATCACACCCGCGCTTCATGTCCGCGAGAACAGGCCGCCACAGCCGCAACGCCACAACCGGAAGGACGAGAGGATACCGCGGCTCCCAACCCACAGAAGGACCAACCCGACGGCTCGCCGTCGACGGACTCGTACGACACCAGGACCCTGCCCAACCACGCAGTGCGGCGCTGGCCCAGGGGTTGCGGGAGGGCTACCCCAGCCGCCCCAGCAGACGATGCGACGTCCCGAACTGAGTGACGACAGGTAATACTTGAAATACTTTATTTTGGCTGGGGACATCCGTCGAACCAGAGTAAACCATCCTTGACTGACCCCGTCTAAACCCCCCCCCCCCCAGGTCTTGTGAGTTATACCATCCTTTCTTTTCTGTTGTGTGTTTCGGTTATGTCTCGTCCTTAGTAATAGCTTCGTTGTTTTTCTGGTTGCTTTTCCCCGAATCTTTTGGGGAGGGGCGAACGCCTTTAAAAGGGATTGCGGGAATCCGCCGTTGGCGTAGTCTTCAGATACCCCCTTTTTCTTTTCTAAGTTCCTTTCTTTTCTTTCGTCCAAAACCAACCGGATTAGGCCTTGATCTACTTAGGCGCGCGCTCTTATGTTTCTTCCTACCTGGGGACCATGCACTTAGTAGCAAAAAGTAAAGGGCGGAAGGCACCGGCTGGGTGCATGGCCGTTCTACTGGCGCGGGAACAGGGGAGGAGCTTGCAGCTGCGCGTTGACTGCCCGGAATTAGACGAAGCCCTGTAAAGAGCATGCACTTCCTTGAACCGCTCGACCCGGAAGGGAGCCAAGTTCTTTTGGACGGCCCAATGCTAAGGAAAGCTGTGAAGAGCCTAAAAAGCGAGTAACAAGGGCGCCCGTGCTCGCCGTACCAACGCCCGGGGAAGACTTCGAGGTATGCTGCGCTGCATCGCGAATTGGACTGGAGGGAGTACTAAGGCAGCAAGGAAGAGTCGTAGCCTATGCGACAGGGCAACTCAAGGACTACATGTAGAACTAACCGACACACGACCTGGGGTGTGCCGCAGTCGTCCTCGTCCTGAGACTGTTGAGGTACTATCTCTTCGGGGCCCACGGTAACGCACCCACGGACCACCAAAGCCTTAAGCGCCTCTCCACCCAGAAGGGGGCCGAACCTACGGCGAAGACGGTGGTTAGGACTATTGAAGGATTTCGACCTGGACACGAGACCGACTGACCAAGTGTACATCGATGAGTTACGGGGCTACACAGAACGCCGACACCTACTACTTCGGGCCAAGCTACACTTCAGCCCGGCCTATCACCTCAGATGGATGGGCAATCCGAACGGGCGATCCAGATCCTCGAGGACAAACTCCGAGCGTGCATACTGGTTTTGAATGGGCGGAGAGTCACGCTACCTACCCCTCGTCGAGTTCGCCTACGACGTCAGTTACCAGACAAGCACGCGGATGACACCGTACAAAGCATCGTACGGTAGGCGCTGCAAACCCCCCCCCGATTTGTTGGAACGTTCAGGGGCGAAGCGGGTCGGGTTGAGAGGCTAGTTGCGCCATAGTAAGTGGGACTTTTTGGGATCCCGGAGTGCGACGGCCCCGTGGCCCATCGCCTCGCCCTACCACCGAATCACGACCGAGTTCTGGTCGTGTCCGCGCATTCATGCTTCGGAAGTATCCCCCAATCCGTCGCGAGTGCTTGACGACTCTGCAAATCAAGTTCAAAGGAAACTTGAACTACGAGGAAGAGCCAGGTGCGGACCCTAGCGCGGGAGGAATGAAAAGCTACGAAGTCGGACATTTCCCTACGTGAAGGCGTTTTGGAGCAATCTGGAAGAACGTGAGACAACTTGGGAACCCGAATCAAGGATGAAGGAGTGCTACCCAGACCCCCTTCGCCGCAGGCGGGAGTTAAGTTTCGGGGATGAAACTTGTTTTTATTAGTGAGTGATGTAAGACCTGACTTTTCCGTGACCCTCCCCGTTACCCCTTTTCTTCGACTGCCCGACTGAGGGATAATTTTTGGTGTTTTTCCGGAGAATCCGTCGGGGCTCGCGGACATTTTTAGGCCGAAGGGCTCGCGAAATGGAGAACGGGGGCGCGATCGGTTTCAGATTCCGACTCCCGGTTCACCCGGAATAATTTTCCGAAGTTCGGACCCCACTTAGGCGCCCCGGGATCCGTGCGGACGATCGGCACGTTTCTCGAGGTAATTCTAGCCGCCGGATCTGTCCCTATTAATTAATTATTCTTTTGCCCTTTGAGGAACCTAGGGTTTTAGGTGTTCCCTCCTAGGTCCCTTCGTTCGGCGGCTAGGGTTTTCCCTTTAAGAGTCATCACGAGAGGGAAAAAGAGAGAGTAAAAGACGGCTAGGGTTTCTCTTTAAGAGACACCACGAGAGGAAAAAAAAAAGAGAAGAATAAAACGGGGACCCAACCCTTTTTCGCTCTTGTGCGACCGACGGCGGGGCTTTCGGGGAAAGGACGGAGGTTTCTTGCTCGCGGGATCAACCGGGCAACGTTAGGACGATCCCCTTCCTCTCTTTTCCGGCGGATCGAAGGTGAGTTTTTATTAGTTTTTTTGAGTAGGCGTTTCGGGGGGTGGAGTCTTCGCGGAGAGCGCCGCCGCCGCCGCCGCCGGGCCGGCCGCGGGCGGGGCGCCGCGCGGCAGGAGTGTCGCGCGGGCACCACCCGCAGGCGAGCACCGCGCGGCGCTTGGCTGCGCGGGGCCGCCCGCGGGTGGGGCGCCCGCGCAGGCTAAGGCCGCGCGGGGTCGCCCCCGCACCGCGGGCAGCGCGCCCGCGCGGCGCTTGGCCGCGCGTGTTACGGAATTTGAGTTGGCGTAGTTTCGTGAAAGTCTCAAGTCTTGAAGATTGAAGGTGAAGAAAGTTGGATCATTTAACTCAATCTCAAGAAAGAAGAATTCAAAAGGATCAGGTATGTTTAACTAAAGTTTTTGTGTGATCCGAATACTTCTTGTAGTGTAGAAACACTTGGAAGAATCTTTCATTGCATAAAAATCAAAAACTGGACTTGGGACATGTTCAGGATCCGGATCAGGTTGTTCGATCCGGATCCCGAAGGTGGTTCGTTCATACACCAGTTCAATCCGGATCGTAGTCTCATGATCCGGATCCCGAACAGTGAGTTTACCATTTTCCTTGAACGATCCGGATCATGCTTCGCAATCCGGATCCCGAACGTTGATGTTTGGTAAACTGTATGAACGATCCGGATCGTGCACTTCGATCCGGATCCCGAACCTTCGTTTTTCTGGAACTGGCTGTCTCGTTACGACGATCCGGATCCTAGCTAGTCCGATCCGGATCGCCGTCCGTAAAATTTCCAGAAATGTTAGGTTTTGATTCTTATCTCCTTCCTAGGGTTTCTAACCTATAAATACACCCTATGACTCCTTTTCTAGGGTGAATCCACATAGTCTTTAGCCGTCATTTTCATATACCATTTTATACGGCTATAGATCCACATATAGAGAAGAAAGGAAATCATTAGAGAATACTCTATGTTTCTTCATCTATATTGATTAGTTTGATTCTAGGTTTTCATACTCACATCTCGAGTTGAATCAAACTAATGAATACTTAGATGGTATTTCCGATCTATCTTTGATCTAAGTATTCGGCGGATCATCACCACCCAAAACAACGATTTACCCCAAAAATCGGCGCGTGGATTCGCGTGTCCTTGTGGATTCAAGGTTCAACCGCTCTCGTGGATTTGGAGCGAGGCACGTTCGTGGATTCGAAGGGTGCTATTGGGTGAAGACCGTGGATTCGGTCGGACGTCGTGGATTCGACGTTGGACGCCGTGGATTCGGCGTTGGGCGCAGATCGTGGATTCGAGAAGCGTCGCGGAGCGAGCGGAGAAGATCCTCTAGGAGCGTATGGAAAAGGTTGAGTCGTAAGTGTGTACGGTAAATCACCTTGTACGTGTTTTAATTCTAGTGGATTTCTGCCGTGTTATCGGTCCCGTGGTTTTTTACTCCGGTGATGGAGTTTTCCACGTAAAAATCTTGCGTATTATTTTTATTTCCGCATTGGGTTTTATCGCAACGATTTTTTGAGTGTTTATACGTTTACACCTATTCACCCCCCTCTAGGTGTTTTTTCCCCTATTTAGATCCGTATTACATATAACCCAACAAGTGGTATCAGAGAGGGAATAGGGTTGTAAACAATGGTTGAAGGTGGAAACATCAACCGACCCCCATTCTTCGATGGAACTAATTATGCGTACTGGAAAGTACGGATGAAAGCCTTTTTAATTTCCATCGACGAACGGGTGTGGCAATCAATTGAATTAGGATGGTCTAATCCAACTGAATTTAATGGTGATGTTCGCACCTTAAAACCTAGGTCGAAATGGACCAAGGAAGAGTTAGATTCATCTTCTTACAATGGCAAGGGAATTAATGCTATTTTTAATGCCTTATCTCAAACTAAATTCTCTCGCGTCTCGGCATGTGAGACTGCGAAAGAAATCTGGGATGTTCTTCAGGTTACACATGAGGGAACTAACCTCGTGAAGATTCAGAAACTGCAAATGCTTACGAGCAAGTTTGACTCTATCTTAATGGCAGAAAATGAATCTTTCACGGACTACTATACACGATTGCAAGACATCGTAAACTCATGTGCTAATCTGGGAGAGAAGATTCCAGAATTTAAGATTGTAAGAAAAATCTTAAGAACTCTTCCTGAACGATTTCGCCCAAAGGTTACTGCCATTGAAACTATTAAACACCCGGACGAAATACGTGTAGAAGAATAGTTGGTTCATTACAAACTTATGAAATGACATTTACTACTAACAATTCTTCTGGAAAGGCATCCACTTCTAAGTCTTCAGGTTATGCGTTGAAAACAACTAAGGAAGAAGACGCGGATACATCCTCCTCAGACGATGACGAGAACCTTTCTATGGAGGAATTTGAAAAGCAGCTCGCTCTCTTGACAAGGAAGTTTCGCCGAAACTTTCGAAGGGGTAATTCAAGCAAATCTCCATCCTTCGGAAAGTCGAACAAAGGCAAGGGTACTTCAGGTTACAAGTCAAGAAAGCAAGAGAACTTCTCAAAGGATAAGAAAAGCTCAGAAGGACAACTACAATGCTTCAAATGTCGAGGCTACGGCCACATTGCAACGGAATGTCCTAACAAGTATCCGGCAAAGAAGAAGGCGATGCAAGTCGTCACTTGGGATGACAACTCAACGTCAAATGAGTCGTCTTCGAGTGATGAAGAAAAGAGCTCCACCGCATTCCACGCGTCCGTATCTTCACCCTTCATGTGCTTTATGGCAAATACATCTGAGTCGTTGTCCAACTCCACTGTTGAAAAGAATGCAACGGACAACGAATTGGATGATTCGGAAGGTGAAGAATTTGCTCTAGCCTATCACAGATCTTTACGGGATTTAAAGAAACCGGCTAAGCAAAACAAGGGGTTGAGAGGGAGATTGCAGGATCTCGAAGAAGAAGTAAAAAGGGTGACTTCTCTCTCGACCGATCTTGAAGTGGAAAGGGATAAACTGATAAAAGAAAATGTTTCCCTTCAAGAGTCCAATGAGCAACTCGAGAAGAACTATATAGATATGATGAACAAAGCAAACTATCTCTTGAAGCTCTACGGCGAGGCCCGACGGGAAAAATTGGAAATGACAGAGACCATTTGCCAACTCAAGGATGACTTACAGCAATTCTCCTTAGGAAGGAGTAAGTTGGATAAACTTCTTGGTCTTGGTCAAACAAACAAGTTCGGCCTCGGATACAATCGAACTGAAGACAATTTTAGTTCGGGTGGGACAGTCTTTGTGCCTCAGTCGGTATCTCCTCCTCCGACACCGGAAATCATGACAACTAACGACAACAAACCTACTTCATCCTCTTCAGAATCGTCAATCACAAAGAATTGTTTGCGTTGTAATTCTGCAGGGCACATTGGAAGAAATTGCAAGATTGGAGCTCAAAGATCAAATCAACCACATCTTGCAACTGCTACCAACAAGCTCACTCCATGGAACTCAAAGAAGGATTTTCCTAAAGAAAAGGACATTGGTAGTACTTCAAACAAGACGATGACAAAAGAAAAAGACCAATCTTGCAAGACGTCTTCATCAAGGAAAACTTTTCAACCAGTGCCAACATACTCCAAAACTCAAAAGGTTTGGGTATGCAAAGGTGAAACCCCTCCTTGTCTTTAATCGTTCTTCGATTAAATTTTGTGTAGTTTATGTATACTACTTTCTTTTCTTCTTTTCCTTTTGGCCGACCCGTCAACCATCTTTGGGAGGTAAATGGTACATCTTTTTATTGGTTGATGATTTCTCTCGGTTTTCATGGGTAGCATTTTTAAAAGAGAAAGCTGATACGTTTGACTCTTTTCATGAGATTTGCCATCGTATTATGATTGAAAAGAATGAAAAGATCATTCGTGTTAGAAGTGATAGAGGTGGAGAATTCATAAATTCAAAATTTATTGATTTTTGCACTTCAAATGGAATCAAACATGAATTCTCGGCACCCTATACACCTCAGCAGAATGGTGTTGTTGAGCGCAAGAACAGGGTTGTTCAAGAGATGGCGCGTGTGATGCTTCATAGCCGGAATTTGCCGCTACATTTTTGGGCTGAAGCTGTGAACACCGTTGTCTATGTCATTAATAGAGTTTACTTGCGCCCAGGAACTTTAAATACACCATATGAGCTGTGGTTTAGTAGAAAACCCAATATCAAATACTTTCGTGTCTTCGGGAGTCGATGTTACATTTTACGTGACCGTGAAAATCTTGGAAAGTTCGACTCTCGAAGTGATGAAGGGATCTTTCTGGGTTATTCTACGAATAGCAGAGCATATCGAGTATTTAACATTGAATCTAAGACGATCGTAGAATCTATAAATGTTAAAGTAGATGAAGCTTTCACTTTGAAACTGGAAAATCTACCCTCGATATCTCTCTAGATGATGATTCTCCTGCTAGTGCATCTTCTCATAATAATACTTTCAATATTAATGATGCATCTAATGGTTCTTCTAGTTTATCTGATGTGCAGGAATCATCTCATATATCTCCGAGTACTCCGCTTCAACAAACGTTACGAATCTCCAAGGATCATCCGGAATCGAATATTATTGGAGATCCACAAGAAGGAGTCAGAACTCGGAGGCAGTTGGTTTGTGGATTCGCTTGCTACGTATCTTTAATCGAACCAAAGAACATAGATGAAGCTCTTCAGGATGACTACTGGATTAAAGCAATGCAGGAAGAGCTCCATCAATTTGAGCGAAACAAAGTCTGGGAATTAACGAAGCCTCCAAAGCAACACAATGTGATAGGTACCAAATGGATCTTCAAGAACAAGAAAAATGAGGATGGTACTATCATCAGGAACAAGGCACGACTAGTTGCTCAAGGCTACTCTCAAGTAGAAGGTATAGACTTTGACGAAACATTCGCCCCTGTAGCTAGACTCGAGTCCATTCGTATACTGTTTGCTATTGCTTGTCATTTTAAAATCAAATTATTTCAAATGGACGTTAAGAGCGCATTTCTAAATGGGTTTTTAAATGAGGAAGTTTATGTGGCTCAACCGAAAGGTTTTGTAGATCATAAACAACCTAACCATGTTTTTCGTTTGAAAAAGGCTCTTTACGGTCTGAAACAAGCACCGCGAGCATGGTACGAAAGGTTAACAAAGCACCTTTTGGAGAAGGGCTATACTCGAGGGGGAGCTGATAGGACTCTCTTTGTGAAGCATTATCAAAACAATTTCATTGTAGCACAAATATATGTCGATGACATAGTATTTGGCGCAACAAGAGATAACGATGCTTCTAAATTCGCGGAGACCATGGAAAGCGAATTTGAGATGTCCATGATGGGCGAATTGACTTATTTTCTTGGATTGCAAATTAAACAAAATGATGAAGGTATTCACTTGAGTCAATCCAAGTATGCAATGGAGTTGGTCAAAAAGTTTGATCTAGAAAATTGTAAAGATTTTCCGACTCCAATGGGAACTAGCCACAAGGGACTTGGAAGTGAATCACATAGTGAGAATGTAGACGAGAAATTGTATCGAAGTATGATTGGAAGTCTACTTTACCTCACGGCTAGTCGCCCGGATATATCTTTTGGTGTTGGGATTTGCGCGAGATATCAATCAGCACCAAAGGAGGTTCACCTGAAAGCGGTGAAAAGGATCATCCGGTATATCAAAGGATCAATTAATTTCGGAATTTGGTATCCTATGGGAACAAGTTTGGATATTGTTGGATACTCAGATGCCGATTGGGCAGGATCAGTGGATGATCGGAAAAGCACGAGTGGTGCATGCTTCTATCTTGGCCATTGCCTTGTTGCATGGCACAGTAAAAAGCAGAATTGCATAGCACTCTCGACTGCCGAAGCGGAATACATTTCAGCTGGAAGTTGCTCAACTCAACTCATTTGGATGAAAAGCGTACTGAGCGACTTCCGCATTTCAGCATCTTCGGTAACAATACTTTGTGACAACACTAGTGCTATTAACATTTCTAAAAACCCTGTGTTGCACTCTAGAACAAAACATATTGAACTTAGATATCATTTCCTTAGAGAGCTAGTTGAATCAAATACTCTTCAACTTTCATATATTTCAACTGAGGATCAATTAGCTGACATTCTAACAAAACCTTTGGATCAAAAACGTTTTATTCATTTACGAAAAGCAATTGGGATGCTTTCCTTGAAATAATCCTCTTTTTGAAATCTTTGCTTAGGATAGGTTTTGTATTTGTTTTTGTTTTGTTCATTATCTATGTTTGTACATAGGACATAAATTGAGCATAGATCATAATTGACTTTAATTGCATCTTTTCGCACATTTAGAAATTTATTATGCTTTGCCATCATAATATTTCACTGTTGCAATGATCATTTATGTTAATTAAATCATCTTCTAAAAGTGATCAAAGTCAATTTCTCTCTCTCTATGATCTCTTGGTATAGTCATTATCTTATTTGACTGCTTAGTCGAGTATGAAATCGAGATCAATATTTGGTTGAATACTTTATATCTTAAATATTGATAGCCAATTGAGGGGGAGTCTTAGAAAAGGTAAAATGCTCAAAAGATGTGGAAAGAGTTACATCCCAATGAGGAGTGTGAAAACTACCACCACATGGAGGAAAGAGCTACCACCTCGGTCGTCCGAGTATTGTGTGCAGCTACCACATGTATACCAAGCATGGTTGTTCAAATTTTTGATTAAAGTAAAATGCATGTTGAAATACTTGACTCTGTCAAATTCAAGGTTGGTATAAGGTGGGTTTTTAATGAAAGATGCTCAAAGAGCCACTCTCTTCAACAGATTGTCTAGATATATTATCTACTATATTTGGGATTTCAAACATCTATTGATCTTTGTATTTCATTTTTTTTACTGAATTGATGATTTGATAAAGGCATTACTCATAAGATCAAGTTAGATGTGATTGAAGGTGTTCAACTTTAAGGGATTTAATTCTTGTAAATTCTCGTTTCATTTTTGGATATTATTGATAGATTGGCATAATCTAATTCTTGTTTGTATGAAACGATGATTTTTGTTTAAAGTTGATACACATTTGTGCTTACAATCTTTTTCTGGTTTTCTTGAATTTCTCTGAAATTTTCTAAAGAAAAAGTTGGGGCCGATCCGGATCGGGCTAGATGATCCGGATCCCGAACGCAGGAATTCTTCTGCGGGCTGACGATCCGGATTGTATCTGCCGATCCGGATCCCGAACTGCAGTTTCTCACTGCGGGTAGCCGATCCGGATCGCAGTTATGAACTGATCCGGTTCGCGGCTAGGTTTTATAAGGAACGAAAGGGGTTTTTGATTTCTTTACTCCAATCTTTTGTTCCGAAGTTTCCAGAGCCTCTCTCTCTAGATTTCATCCTTCCTGGAAGCTTTCAAACTCAGGTTCTTCAACTCCAAGTAAGTTTTTATGATCAAAATCTCGGTTTTTCACCGGTTTCCTCTTTTCCTCCTCAAACGTGATGAATTTCTTGGATCAACTTTGTTTGTGGATGGTTTTTGATCAAATTTCTTTTGAAATAAGATCTCTGGGTAGATTAGTTTTGATTATATGCTAGGTATTCTCCTGATTAACGGATTTTTAGGCTTCGATTTCTAAATTTCGGTTTTAGGGCATATAATAGGGATTTTCGAAAATCATGCAATTGATCTATTTTAAAAGTCCTTTTGCAAAACTAATTTGATTCTTAGTCTCTCTACATGATAATGATTCTTTGGATACAATTTTTTCAATTTTTTTTTGAAAACTAAGAATTTTTGTGTTCTTGACTTGGTTTTCACAGGACACCTTCTTAACTCAA